>CAWUFW010017215.1:0-273126 GCA_963921515.1 Calotriton arnoldi
GCTATTGCCTCCACCTCCCTTCCCAGCATGCCCATGCTTCCTTCCTTTGACTCTGCTTCCCTGTGGGGTGGGCTGGCTGTGCTGACAGGATGGCTGGGAGTGTTGTCCTGGCAGTTGTTTGGCTAAGAGTCCCAAGAGTGTCCCTGTGCTTCACACAACATAAGCCAGGGTGGTGGTGCTTTGTGGGATCTTGTGTTAGGATGGAGGGCATTGCATTCTACCAGGTGGGTACTGTGGAGTTTGTGTGGGGGGTGTGAGGGGAGGTGCTGGTGACTATGGTCAGTGCTGCAAGTCCCCCCTTCCCACCCAGCCAGCCAGATATCCCACCATGGAACGTGCTTGCATTGCAGGGAGTGTAAGTTGTCTCTCAGGATGTCAGTCAGTGGTGTCCTGCTGTTTGTTGGTGCACAGTTGGCAGCAGGGCCTTGTGCTCCCCACAGCAGTAGCCAGTGTCAGCCATCTTGTGAGTCCTTCTCCACTCCCTGTGATGTGAGCATGGTTCAGGGTGGTGTTGATGGGCCAGTTGTGAGGCTGAGCAATGTCTGTGACTACGACTCCCATCATGCTATTGCCTCCACCCCCTTCCCAGCATGCCCATGCTTCCTTCCTTTTGACTCTGCTTCCCTGTGGGGTGGGCTGGCTGTGCTGACAGGATGGCTGGGAGTGTTGTCCTGGCAGTTGTTTGGCTAAGAGTCCCAAGAGTGTCCCTGTGCTTCACACAACATAAGCCAGGGTGGTGGTGCTTTGTGGGATCTTGTGTTAGGATGGAGGGCATTGCATTCTACCAGGTGGGTACTGTGGAGTTTGTGTTGGGGGGGTGTGAGGGGAGGTGCTGGTGACTATGGTCAGTGCTGCAAGTCCCCCTTCCCACCCAGCCAGCCAGATATCCCACCATGGAACGTGCTTGCATTGCAGGGAGTGTAAGTTGTCTCTCAGGATGTCAGTCAGTGGTGTCCTGCTGTTTGTTGGTGCACAGTTGGCAGCAGGGCCTTGTGCTCCCACAGCAGTAGCCAGTGTCAGCCATCTTGTGAGTCCTTCTCCACTCCCTGTGATGTGAGCATGGTTCAGGGTGGTGTTGATGGGACAGTTGTGGGGGGCAATATGTGTGACTGCGACTCCCATGATGCTATTGGCTACACTGACTTGGCCAGCATACACAGAATTCCTTCCTTTGAGTGGTCTTCACTGTGTGTTGGTGTTGTTGTGGTGGCTACATGTGTGGATGTGTGTTAGTTCTATTTGTGCCACTGCCTAGCTGTAGTTGTGGTTGTGTTTGTACATGTGTTGGCACAGTTGGATGTGACTTTTTTGATGGCATGTGTTGTGTTTATCTGACTGACATACACATTTTGGGATGATTCTGTTCTAGTTGCTGTGTAATTGCTATGTGTGCATGGTTTGACTCTCCCCTTGACAGTGATGTGTGTGTTTTGTGGCAGTTTATTGTGTACATTTGTTGTGTACTCACCAGGCTCTGGGATGTTCTCTAGTCCATATACGCTCACTGGCGGAAGGATGGCCCGCACCTTCTCCTCCCAGGGCCTGAGGTATATTGGCTTGGCAGGAGGGCCACTGCCGGTCTGTTGGCTGTTGATGTAGTCTATCTTCAGCAGGTCCTGTACCCTCCTGCGCACGTCATACCACCTGTTCTGGATGTCCGTCTTTGTGCGCCGACATGATGATTGGGCGTTCACCCTGTTGATGATCCTCTCCCACATCTTGGTTTTCTGCGACATGGGGGTCTGTTGGACCAGAGTGCCAAACAGCTGTGGCTCCACCCTGAGGATCTCGTCTACCAGGACTTCCAATTCACAATCTAGGAACTTGGGATTCTTCTTGGGGGGCATGGTGATGGGTGGTGATGGTGAGTGATGTGTGTGTTGGTGTGCAGGTGAGGGTGTGTGAGTGTGTGTTTTGCTGGGTGTATGTGAGGTAGGTATTTGTTGGTGTGCTGATGGTGTGTGGCTTGTGTGAGGGATGAGCTGTGGGTGTGTGGTTGCTTTCTCTTGGGTGCTGGCAGTGAAATGGCATTTGCAAAGGCTCATGGTAGTGATTTGTGTCCTTTATATAGGTGGAGTTGTGGGTGTGTCTTTGTTCTCTGTCCCCACCCCCCCAGTATTTATTGGCTTGGTAATTGCTTGTTTGGCCTTTTTTTGGTTGATTTTTCCTTTGTGCTGTTTGTGTATGTTGGAAACGTTCTTGTGACCGAGTCGGACCCTGCATTGGTCTCGTACGGTGTTTTCCGTTTCGTTCACGCTGTGTTTGTGCAGTTTTGTATGCTGCGTACGCGTCGGTCGCGGTGTATTGTGTTGCTTCGGCTCGGTTTTGTATGCGTGTCGGTCGTACGGCTTGTCCTCCGTCCGACTCGGTCGTGTTTTTCGCGCCTTGCATCGTACTTTGCGGGTTGGAGTTGGCGGGTACGATTCGGTCGGATTTGTTCCGGGTGCGTGTCGGTCGGTTGGATTCGCGTGTTTTTCCGGCCGGATTGCTATTTTCCGAGCGGCCCGGTCGGTCGGCTTGGTTTCCTGATGTGTCGGTCGGATTTATCGCGGCTTGCATCGTACTTGGCGTGTCGGGCGCCACTGGTACGTGTCGGTCGGTATTTTTTCCGGATCCGAGTCGGTCGGTGCTTTTTCCGGCCCGAATCGGAATCGACCCCTGTGTCTCCAGCACAGTTGGCCCTAGTAAATCATTCTCCACCTTTGTAGGTGTATTGTTATCCCCGTTCACTCCAGTCTGCTTCTTAGAATTAAGGCCGTTGATAATTTTGTTAATCTTTTCATTAAAGTAGGTTGCCAAATCGTCAAACAGCTTTTGTGAGGCTACTATCTTATCACTTACGCAAATTGGCTTAGAAAGATCCTTTACTATATTAAAGATAGTTCTAGCCTTATTTGCTGATTGCAAGATGGTATTTGCGAAGTATTCAGCCTTAGATTTGGCAATTGCCTCCTTATATTTATACAATTGAGTTGTGAACGTTTTTTTATCTTTTTCAGCATATACCCGCCTCCAGCATATTTTTTCATAATTCTGAAGTGGGATGGAAATAAAGATTTTAATAGGATCAAAATAGATCAAGACACTTTACTTGGTGATGTGCCAATGATAAATATTTGCTCAAAACTGAGTTTTACATATTATTGATTTTGCTATATAGTTTTATCAGTACATGTTAGTATGTTAGTGCGAAGTCACTGGCCATTTCAATGGAACATGTGCAGTCTCCAAATGACAGTGTGCGACCAGACCATGCTTTAGTAAATTATTTGCAAACATGTACTCCAAAATGCACCACTGGTGACATACCAGCCCTTTATAGTTCTCCTTCTGAATTGCCATGGCTGATTTGTTGTGCTTGTTCTTTGTGGAACGCTTGAATTTCTCATTGTCCTGATGACTGCAGAGTGATGTAACGCTGACTGCAGCACCCCCACTTTGAATATTGTTCCAGCACTACTGAATAATGGCATGAAAAAATATCATTGCCCAGAACAGGGTGGGAATCCTAGCTGTAAAAAATGATTCCAGACTAAGGGCCTAATTACGAGTTTGGTGGTGTGGAAGCAGAGTGGCACGTGACCGCCCCGCCAAACTCGACCGCCCGCCAGATTACGAGCTTTCTTGTTGTCTGGTGGGTGGTCATTTGGTGTTCCCATGGTGGTGCCTTTTATAAAGGCACCGCCATGGAACGCCAAAGCAAGTTCCTTGCCGGCATGGACTGTTAAGTCCATGCTATGCAGTAACTGGGCTCCAGGGGGCCCTGCAGGGCTTTCTTTATTTCCTCTCCGCCAGCCGCTTCATGGCATGAATACCGCAATGAGACCGCTGGCAGTGAGGAAACTCATAACAGGGTTCACTGACATAATGTTGTCATTACTAATATCGGCCTACAAGCTTATCGTCACACAAATATCGATAACAAAAATATCAACAATCTATACTTAATTAAAAAATACACAAATATCGATAAAAATTATCGTCATAAAAAACAGCGATATCACTAATATCGATCACACAAATATAATTACCAAAAATATCATCAACATTAAGCATTAAATAAACAAAGCACATAACAAAAATATTGAACCTAAAAATATTGACTATTTAAATATCGTGCAAACGCATAAAAATAACCTCAACAAAACAATACATTTCACATTTACAATATAAATAGAAATATAAAAAAATTCACACATATAAATAAATAGATATGTTATCTTTAAATAAACCATATTTTTACAATTCTAAAATATCACATCGCATTTTATACAATTGCATTACTTATCAAAAAGTAAATAGCATTTATGAACATCCCAGAATTAAAAAAAAATATTTCTTACATTTATTGAATTATATTGCACATAAAATAAAAACTTATATTTCAGCAAATACACATGTACCTTTAAACAAAATTAATTAGCGTTTTCAAATAAGGACAAAACTGACAAAACTATTTAACAGATGCTAAAACAACTACAAAATAAAAGTACAAACAACAATAACCAGTAAAAATCAATTAACTAAACAATATAAAAGATGCAAAAAATTACAAACAAACTGCCTCTAAAACTGCAAAAACTGGAGAAGAACGAAACTCTGCCAGATATCTGCCAGAACGCAGCAGCTTTAAATACATACTTCACACACCAACTTTACAAAGTAAGTAAATTCTCTAATTTAATGCCTAAGTAAATTAAAATTGAAATGCAATATAATATAATTAAAGTAATTATCCTTTCTTTCTGTACATTTTCTCTTCTCTACAGACTATTCCAACTTCAATCAAACCAACTTCACAGAAAAACAAAGAAAACATACTAAATATTGTAAGTAGACTTTAAATGCAAACTAACACACAAGTAAAAAATCTAAACCAACACCACCCACAACCTTTCCCCACTTAAACAACATACTATTTCTAAACAAAATAGCTAAACATTTATTTTTATTTCAATAGGAAAAAGCAGCAAACTGAAAACAAGAAAGAAGAACAGAAACGTTTTCAAGAAACCAAAAATTCAATGCATCCCAGATATGTAAGTGTATTAACAAATGTAAAATGATAAAATGTTAAAAATGCATATAATATATATTTAACATTTTGTACATATATATTGATTTACAGTAAAATAAAGAAAATGACAGAACATGCAAAATGTATCACTTTGCAAAAAGGCAAACATCCACTAACCACATCAATTGGTAATGTACAAACATTTATTCAAATGCTTACTATGGAAGGGCAACAACTGGAGAAACAACTGTTTTAAGTGTTAAGGAACATAACCACCCCCTTAATGTGACTGAAATTGAAGTCAGAGATGTATTAGAAAATCTCAAAGATGTAAGCGCTAGCTCCTAAAAACTCACAACTTAAATTCTCAAAGACATTATTCCCATGTCCCAGAGCACATAACTGGTCAGTTACCTGCCATACCAATTTTAAAACGACTAAGGGGCTGATTACGATGGCGGGCGGAGGCACATCCGCCGTGCTGGCGGAAAATGCCCTTTTCCGCACTCCATCGGCGGTCTTTGCGTCTGCCGTATTATGATGGGCATAGATAGCCCATTTCCCGTCCGCTGCAGTGTTCCGGGTTCCGCCGAAAATCTCCGTCCGCACCGGTAGCGGACGGAGCTAAAAGAGAGGTACCGCCGTGCGGAATGCGGTCACGACCGCCGGTCAAATCACGATGCCTCAAACAGCCCACCACATCGCTGTGGAGAATCTGGCCATTCGAGGATGGCGGTGGCAATACTGCGAATAGCTCCATGTGTTCCAGTCCACTGGGGAAACGGTGGTCTTTGGCCTCTCCGCAGCAAATCCGACCGCCGCGGACGGATTTTCAGCTTTTCCGCCGCAGGACCCTGGAGTCCGATCGCCGCGGTAGGGAGTTTCTGGCGGTGCATCCTAATCTGGCCGGCAATTATGCCGCGGCACCTGCGGGCGGAAATTTCCCGCTAGCACGGTGGTCGGAATGCTTTTCCGCCCGCCATCGTAATTAGCCCCTAAGTTCCAGAACAAAAAAGCCACAACTCATACACCACCTGCCCTAAAAACATTCAGTGAGGTAGAAATTCTCCCTGAATTCGCAATAACTCACAAAGAGGAATAATTCCTTTTATATGATGTCATAAAAAAGAATTATTATCTTTGCAACACCCACAAACCTGTTAAAACTAAGGCAATGTGAAACATGGATGATGGATGGGGCATTTAAAATATGTCCCAAACCATTTTACCAACTTTATACCATCTATAGGGAATACCACAACAGTAACATCCCTTTCATCTATGCACTCTTACCTAATAAACAAACAACTACCTATGTAGACCTCCTAACCCAAATAAAACAGCAAACTAACAATTATTACCCCCCAAAAATTATCATTGACTTTACTTTGAACAATCAATGATACAGGCCATTCTTAAAAAAATTCCCGACACAGCCTTACAAGGGTGCTAATACCATTTTAACCAGAGCATATGGAGACATCAACAAAAATCTACCCTAAGAGGCCGATTATGATGCCGGTCGGATGCGTCGCGGTAAAGGGACCAGCTGACAGGTAGTCTGCGGTCCCAACTGCCAGATTAGGATCCAACCGCTGTGGAGGTGGTCGGAAACATGCCTCTTTGCATTGAGACTTGTGCTGCAGCCCGGAAAGGGGCCACAGCACAAGTCCCAATGCAAAGAGACATATTTCCAAAAATCCCTGCACCCTGTGGCAGGCATCACACAATGCAGGGATGTTTAGGAGGGCACCACAGGTGCCCCCCTGGGCCCATAGGGACATCAGAAGAACCAATGTGAAATGACTGGTGGAAAGGTGGAACGTAATCCCCATAGTGGTGCCTGAGAAGGCACCGCCTCCATTGTGAAATGCAATCCGACCGACCACCCGACGCTCCTTGAGCCTGTCGGAAGCTGTCGGTCGGTCCCTGGGGCAATGCCGTCCGACTGACCTCAACATAAGGCGGCGGTCTGACCGCAGTTAGAGATGTCGGTGAGACCGACGGAAGGCGGTGTTGGTCCCACCGACATCGTAACTAACCGCCAAGTGTAGAATATGTAACAAATAGCCACTTTGCATATAAAATTTAAAAAAAATACCTCTAGCCTACGTCCCCATAACTGAAGTAGCAAATTACTATAACCTATCAATAGAAAGTCCCCACTACCAAGCCAATGAAAATAAATTATCTTCCCTACTAGACTATTTTGAGGATACCTGGGTAGGAAGGCTACATAGATCTAGACGCAGGCGCCAACCAAAATTCCACATTCCATGGTGGAATGTGTAAGACATTACCTTAGCCGAACAAGCCAAAACCAACAAAACAGTGAAAGGATGGCATAATGGTTTCCAATCCACAATGGGAAGGAGTAAATCCACCCTACAAAAACTACTAGAAGCTATACAAAAAGAACAGAGTTAACAGGAACTTAGTGCCTGATTACGAGTCTGGCGGTCCATGGACCGCCAGATTCGCTGTGGCGGTCTTCCGTCTGCCGGATTGCGATTCTCTGAGTCGTTCCGGCGGTGGACCCCCAGCTGTACCAGGGAACCGCCATTCCCTGACGGTGACGCGGCAGAGGGACAAAGCAATATGCTGAGCGGGACTGCAGCAATCCCGCCAAGCATATTATGAGTTCCTCTCACTGCCAGGCATTTCATGGCGGTGAGCCGGCCACAAAAAAGGTGGCAGTGGGGGAACAAAGGGGGCTGGACATGGAAATGCGTTCAGGGGGCACAACATGTGCCCCCCTGTCTGCTTGCACCCCCAGTTCCAGCACGGTATGGACTTCACAGTCCATGCCATGCTGGACCATTTTTGCCGTTCCCACTGAGGTGCCCCTTTTCAGGGCACTGCCATGAGAAAGTCAAAATGACCGTCCGCCTGCATGAGTTGAATGGTAATCAGACTGGCAGTCCTTGCCCAGCTTTGGCGGTGCTGTGCCGGCAGAGAGCCATCGCAGCACCACCAAAGTCGTAATCGACCTCTTAGACTACACCAATCAGTAACACAACTATGCCCTAAACTAACTAAACAAACTAAAACAATGTATGAACATTTACAATACAAAGTTAGACTATATTCAAATACAAAAGGTCTAGAATAACTAGAAACCACAGCAAAATCCATACTCTAAATCTAACCTATAGCCAATAATAGTTCAGCAAACATGAAAAACAAACCAACCTAACTTCTATACATGTTTTTTAATATAAAAATATTATCATGTCAAAATTATATATATATAATATTTCATTAATATTTGACATAATAAAAATATTTTTACAATAAAAAAATACAAATTGATTATACAAAAAACAATAGAAAATAACCAAGCAAACCTAATATTACCCTCCACAAATAGGAAATAAAACAGTGCATCTAAAATGAAAACATCAAACTTCAGAAATAAATAACATTTCCCACCCTCTTTAGAAAAATTCAAATTACTTTCAGTTTTGTATCCCAAAAACAATAAGGTGACAGAAATCCTTCGAAGTCCATTTTTAAAAATGTAAGAACCCAAACCAGATGGAAAAATACAACTGTGAAAAAATAAATCCTCCGATACATTCCTCTGTAGCGTAGAACCAGAAACAAACAGAAAAATAGAGTTGAAAAAAGAAATGCTCCAGGAAACCCAAAAATAAAGGAAATATTTAATAATGATTAGTTTATATTAAACTAATATACATTTCCTTTAAAGAAAAAGTAGAACGCATCCTTCGACATATTCCTCTGTAGCATAGAACCATAAAAAATCCCCAAAAAATTTCGTTAAAAAATAAAACACTCCAGGAAACCCAAAAATAAAGGAAATGTTTAATAATAATTAGTTTATAATAAACTAATATACATTTCCTTTAAAAAAAAATTAGAATACATCTTTCAACATATTCCTCTGTAGCATAGAATTATAAAAAAGCAGAAAAATAGAGTTAAAAAGAAACGCTCCAGGAAACCTTAAAAATAAAGGAAATGTTTAATAATAATTAGTTTATATTAAACTAATATACATTTCCTTTAAAAAAAAATTGAATGCATCCTCTGAATAACTCCAAATTGGGAACAAAAGCACCTATAAAAAAGAATAACAATTCTCTCCCACACCTACATATACAATGTAATACTTTACATTAAACATACATAATTTCTATTCCCACTCCAATATAACTTAAGTCAGGGAAGGTGCTGGACACAAAACATACAAAATATACTATTCCCACTCCAAACTAACTTAACTCAAAAAAGGTGCAGGACACAAAAAATTTATAAAAATACTTTACTCACTCCAAACATAAAACAATTCCTGGAAAATGCTAGACATAAAAAACAAAATAATAAGGTGCCGATTACGAGTATTGTGGTCCTTGACCACCGTACTCGTGGTGGCGCAGCGGTGGTGGTCCTGCGTCCGCCCTATTCCGAGTTGACTTTTTGGACCATCCACCGCTGTGCTGGCTGTTCCGGAAGTGCCAGGGAACTGCCGTTCTCTGGCGGTGGCGCAGCGCACAGGCCTATATATTATGCAAGGCTGGACTACCGCACTCTGCCAAGCACATTATGAGTTTCCCCTCCGCCAGCCTTTTCATGATGGGCTCACCGCCATGAAAAGGCTGGTGGAGGGGAAACACCCCATGATCCCGCCGCAATGGGGGTGCATTCGGATGGCCCAACATGTGCCCCCCTGTTTGCTTGCACCCCAAGTTTCAACACGGCATAGACTTCACAGTACATGCGATACTGGAACTTCTTTTGCGTTCCCATTGCAGTGCCCGTTTTCAGGGCACCGCCATGGGGACGGCAAAAGAAAGGACCAAAAAAGCCCGCCAGACACAAGTTGTACTCGTAATCGGGTCCCTGCATGGCTTTGGCTGTGCGGAGCTGGCACATAGCTCAGCACCGCCCCCTAAGTTTTCCCCCTCGAATATAAATGAGTTCAAATAAACTATTAGCACTAAATAAAAAACTTAAATTTGTATAATAAAACACAACATAACATAAATAAAACACTACATAACAATCCATAAATATGAAAATGCATAATTTAAATAGTAAAAAACAGATAATTTATCCCCAAAAAATCAATTACTTTAATAAATATATTTTAATTTTCATTTTAGCACAAATCATAACTTTTTCTAAATATTGTACTCTATCATAAACTGTTTTACACACCTTTTTAACCAAAAAGTTAAAGATATTATAACAATTGAAATAATTCATATTTTTTTTACAATAAATCTTAAAACATATTTTATACCTGTCACCTATTATCATATTAAAATGTTAACAAAATACTTCATAACAACAAAAATAAAAGTAAATAGCAAAATAAAATATATACAATTGTTGGAAATGGCCCTTTTTGCAGGGTTATCCCCAAACTTTTTGCTTTTTCCTCCTTTATTTTTCCTGACCTGTGGTTGTTGGCTATAGGACTCTGGGCACTTTACCACTGCTGATCAGTGCTAAAGTGCATATGCTCTGTCTGTAAATTGTTATTGTCATTGGTTGTCCATGATTGGCTTATTTGTTTTACCAGTAGGTCCCATGTAAAGTGCACTGAGTGCCAGGGCTGGTGATTCAAATGCTACTAGTGGGCCTGCAGCACTGATTGTGCCACCCGCAGGAGTAGCCCTAAGATGGTGGCCTGCCATGTTGTCCTGGCCAGTGTACACACTTGCCAGGCCTAACCCTTCCCTTTTCTTACACATTGGACACCCCTATGGTAGGCCCAAGGTACCCCCCTGGGCAGGGTGCAGTGTATGTGAAAGGTAGGACATGTACTAGTGTGGGTAACATGTGCTGACAGTGAAATACTGCCAATTTCGTTTTTCACTATTGAAAGGCTATCTTGCCCATAGGATAACATGGGGAATGCTGTGTAACATGGTTACCTGCATATCTTCCCATAGCAGCAAGATAGATAAGTTGGAATCTGGTACCCCTGAACTCAGAATTTAATTACACATCTTTTAGTGAAGATGGTTTTTAAATTCTAAGTTTGGAAATAGCACTTTTAGAAAGTGGCTATTTTCTTGTTCAACCTTTCTGTGTGCCTCTGCCTGTTTGTGAATTGACTGTCTGGTTTGTGAGCGACAGGGGCTGGGGGTGGCTGCAGGAGGCTGGGTGAGTCAGCACTAGGCTGAATAGACCTATCTGCATGTAGAGTGGTGAGCCTGAGAAGAGCTGGCCTCCTGTTTCTGAAGTCCCAGGCACAAAAGGACTTCACCCCAGCCTCCCTGAACTTCCTTGCTGGGAGTTCCAGTCTGCCAGGAGGGCCTGTAACTGTGTGTGAGGCCTCTCTGGCTGTTGGGAGCTGGAAGCGCGATGCAACGAGAGAAGCGTGACGCCGCCGCAGCAGCCGCTGTCGCATCATCAAGAAGCGTGTCGCTGCTGCTGCTGTTCACCGCCGCAACACCGGAAAAGTGTGTCGCCGTCACCGAGGATGTCGTCGCATCACCGGAGAAGCGTGTCGCAGGGCCGTCACATCGCTGATGAAGCGCACCGCCGCTGATCGCCGCCGCATCACCGGAGAAGCGTGTCGTCATCACCGAGGGTGTCGTTGCAACACCGGAGAAGCGTGTCGCAGGGCCTGTCGCGGCTCCTAAGATCACTGAGTTCGCCGCACAGCCGTCGGGCGTGCACGCATCGCATCTACAGTGTCACATCGCAACAAAGACGCCATTTCATCGCATCGCACTGGATCAGCGCAACGCTTCAAGGCGCCATTTTGTCGCACCGGAACCGGCACGCAGGAAGAACTGACGCATCGCCTTCACTGCCCCCCTTTTTGCTTGTTTTGCGTTACGCATCCCAGGTACTTTGAGACTGAAAGTGTCGCATTTGAGATCTACAAGTTGATTTTTGCAACAACCTTTTTTTAAAGACATTCTACTGAGTTTTGTATGTTGGATTTTTGTCGTTTTGGTCTTGTGTAGTTTAGATAAAGATACTTTATTTTTCTAAACTGGTGTGGTGTCCATTTGTGGTGTTTTCACTGTGTTACTGTGAGTGTTGGTACAAATACTTTACACATTGCCTTTGGGATAAGCCTGTCTGCTCATGCCAAGCTACCAAGGGGGTGAGCAGGGGTTATCTAAAGTGTGTATCCCCCTTACCCTGACTAGAAGCAAGGGTCCCTATTTGGACAAAGGTACCTACCTCTGCCAACTAGAGACCCCCAGTTCTAACAACAATAATTTAAAAAACTTCCAAAAATATATGCATAAATATTGAGGGCCTTATTACGATGTCGGTTGGAAAGACCATGCGACCGACACGGCCGTGATGAAAATCCGACCGACTAATCCGCGATGTCCCTGGCCACCGTATTATGATGAATACCAGGCAAATCTCTGACCTGTCCGCGTCGGTTGGGAAGTCTGTTCCATAGGGATTTCCAATACGCAAATGCATTGGTTGTACCACCAACCCAATTATGATGTATCTTACACGATTACAGTTCCGTGGCGGCTTGTGTGCCACATGGCAAGTGCAAAGCTGAGAAACTCACGCCAAATAACACAACACCAACCCCAGTCTGCTCTCACAAAACGACACAGCTGAGGTCAATTGAAAGAGTAGACACACCTCCCAATCCACCTATAAAAATCAACACTTACCAGACCATGATCCTTTGCTATCAAAATCCTCTAGTTGGACGGAGACCTTTTCTATTCCCTGTTAAACTGCAGAGAGCCCTTCACACGCTCATGCACTGCAATACCATCACCCACTGCACATGTCACCATATTTCTATTTTTTTTACTTTTCCTGTACACACCTTCTATTTCACATTCACAATCACACTCACACTCACACTCACACAATCACAATGCCCAAGAAGAAGAAGCCATGTTTCATAGATGATGAGTTGACAGTGTTTGTGGATGAAATCCTCAGAGCCGAGCCACAGTTATTCGGTACCCTATTCCAACAGACTTCCATCAGCTAGAAAAACCAGATGTGGGACAGAATCATTCGATGCTAGGAGGAGGGTCAAGCGTTTGGCCAGCAAAAACCACCTGGCAGCACAACAGACTGATGTTGGCCCTCCTGTGCCACCTGTGCACTTTACTGCCTGGTAGGAGAAGGTACATGCCATCATTCTGCCGGAGAGCTTGTTTGGAATCCCTGAAGGGCTGGAGTCTGGTAAGTAAGAACTATACATTTGTCTTAAGTTATTAATGACACCTCAGCAGACATCACAGTAATAGTCCAAGTTAGCTAAATATTTATTGAACTAAACAAAGCAATAGTCAAAGAATATGTAATATGTAACTAATGTCGTTAACCTGGATACCTGCAATGAAGATCAAAAGTCACAAAAATATTGAGATCAACAAATGTCTAGCTGTAGTCTGGAAGTGTATACCCTGCAAGTCAGCATGGCTACAACTGCAAAGGCAGTATATATCCCAAAACATGGCCCATAACTACAGTAAGTACTTACCATGTATTTAAGGCTATCCACTACATCAAGTAATCCAAGCTCACAAAAGAATAGTACTACACCTACCATAAGCCTCTAACACCCCGCCTAAGAACACCAGGCACCTGTGTCAGCCATCTTGTTATCACACCTTCCCCTCACTGTCAGAAACCCAGAGGCCCAGGTGGGCTAGTTGGGCTGGATGTGAAGACTGTAAGACATGGCCTGGTGGGAGTTGCGGCCAAATCAAACACCACGCACCTATGTCAGCCATCTTTCTATCACACTTCCCCTCACTGTCAGGACACCAGAGGCCCAGGTTGGCTGGGTGGGAGGAGGGGTGTTTGTAATGACCACAACTCCCACCTGGCCCTGCCCTACAAACAGTCTTCACACCCAGCCCAACCAGCCCTCGTGGGCCTCTGGTTTCCCGACATTGAGGGGAAGTGTAGTAACAAGATGGCTGACACAGGTGCCTCTAGTTTCATCTGCCCACAACTCCCATCAGGTCCTTTCCTACAAACAGTCTTCACACCCAGCTCAACTAGCCCACCTGGGCCTATGTTGTCCTAACATTGAGGGGAAGTGTAGTAGCAAGTTGGCTGACACAGGTGCCTGGTGTTTGGAGTGCAGGCTCTGATGGGAGTTGTGGTCCATTCAAACTACAGGCACCTGTGTCAGCTATCTAGCCACTACACTTTCCCTCACTGGCCAGAACCCATAGATCCAGGTGGTCTGGTTGGGAGGAGGACTCACTGCACTGACTACAAATTCCAGCCGTCCTTTATAACCCTACCTCACAAAAAAAATCACCTGTAAAGTACCTCCAAACATATTCATATCACATCTAATTATGGATTGTAACTTACATATCCATGAGTTATGTATACACAATGCTTTGCACTTACACGTTTGAACAATTAGGTGGATGTAACCAAGACTCATGAGTTGAAAACAATGAGAACATCACTCACAACATAATTACATTTAGATGGAAATTACACAGAATGTGAGGGTGTAGGCTATCACACTAATCTGCCTCGTGATACATGAACTGTGCACAGAACACAGGAATAACAACAACTACAATGTTGATTCAAAGATCATGTACATCATGCCCATTCTTCAGATGTGGAGTTCACTATTCCGTCAGTGTACTCTACAGATTGATAGGCAGAAGTTAATGTCAGTGGACATGTTAAAAGAAAACCAGAGTACAAGACCATGTTAGCACATAGTTGGAGCAGAACCCCAATACACATCTTGTATAAGTAGCATTTGTCATGCCAAATCTAGGATAACATCATGGGTAAAGGTGCTAATTCATTCATCTTAAACTGTTTGTTGATCCAGGCATGTGCTCAATGTGTACCAGTTGAGGTGCAATTGACAATCACATAATTGACTGTGCCATTTCTGTACCCATTGGCCAATCTGGGAACACCTCCTTGGCCAATGATGACAACAGCCAGGCTCAGACTCCAACCCGGAATGAGATTACCAGCATTGAAGACTCTCTTGTACCCTCGGAAGAGGAAGAGCAACCAGGCCCATCAGGTTTTATGCCAGCAGATGGCAACAGCATGTCTAGCAGGGTCCACATCGACAACTCCTACCACAGCTAGCAACACACAGCTGACCCCTACCCTGACAGACACATCCTCAACCACTGGCAACATTAGAAACCCGGCAACACTGAATACTCTGGAGTTGACAGACACCAACGTAGTCAATGAGGAAGGAGGTTCATGTTTGACTGTGCCGGCACACACCGTGCCTGCCCATGGAGGTAGGGGGGGCAGGAGGGGACATGTGGATCCATGTCGGCAATTAGCTGGTACCACAGATTCCCACCCAAACCTCTCCTGGGTACTGGATGCCTATGAGGGGTACGAGGGAGCAATGGGCCAAGTTGCACAACTCCTCAGGACCATTGAACAACTGCAGGCAGACCAAAACCAAATACTGGAGCACCATAACCAACAAATGGACAAGGTCATAAGGGTGCTGAGGGAAAGCATTGCCACCCTCCACCAGGCATTTGGTCATTAAAGTACCCCTACCTGAGTGCCTACTCCATCTCTGCCCTCAACATCTACACAAACCACAGGGAGGGACGTTGAGACAGGCAGAGATTCCCCAGTACCCCAGGAGCTTGCAGTTGTTGGGTCCCCCCACCCCAAACGTTGGGTGGGTCGTCTGAGGAAAGATAAGGGAGAGTCTGATGGCAATGCCCAACCCCCAGCCAGGAAAAAAAGGTGCACATAATGTCCTCCATTGTGCGCTGAGCGTTCACCCCTAGACTGTCCATACAAACTGTTCCACATCTGATGGAAGTACAATGTTGGACTTTGGATTTGAATAACTGTGGCTACGATCTGTTGGATTTCACCTTCAAACTCTGTCAACTTCACTCATCATGTTTGCAAAATAAAATCACTTTGCACATCAATACTGGCTCATGTTGTGGCTCTATCGAGTATCTCAAAATGTGGTGAGTCTCATGTGATCACTATAATGAAAGTGTGAAGAACCTAGGTCAACAAGTACATGTACGTTGGTACTTATGTGTCACAAAGTCAATCCAACTTGGCCCCACAAGATAGATATATCCAGTCAGTGTATCCTACAAACTGTGGTCCACGGTACATGTTCACAGAGAGTCAATTGTATACCCAAGCATTAGAAGATGACATCCTACTCAACAATCTGTCTCAATAGACTATTTGAGCATGTTCACTAAACTTAATCACTTGTTAGGATGGCCTACATCACCCAATGCACACTTCAATGTGTAACACATTTTTATTTTAGTGATGCAACCTGGTCCCAGATCACAAACAAAATAAATAAAAGACACAATCAGTAGCAAAAAAAGCAAAAATAAAAAAGGACTGATTCGTCTGAATAAAGTCTGTGCCAGATATATCAACCATAAGTACATGTCTAGATTGGTCTCAGACACAGCATCAGATGGCTGGTGATGCCACAACTCACAAAGTCCACTCAGTAGTCCGCATGGCAAAGTTAACTGAAACAACCTAAAACAAATATAGGTTAGCATTCGTTAATCATGTCTCACAAGATCAAAGTCAAATGAAACTTCAGCCCAAACAATGTCACTGTTGACACTAGTTAGGCATGACTGGCCTAACTATTATCTGGCATGTAACTATTACCATATCCAAAACCAGTCTTCCACAAACCTTAGCACACTCATCAGACACTCTGATGCATACATACACATAGTCCCGAGCTACACAACAACAAGCAATGTTGACTCTAAACATCATCCGATTGCATACTTACATTTATGGGAAAAAGTTGTGGATAAGCTGTTGTCACATGTCCACTCCAACTTCATCACCACTATCCTCATTGCCCAGGCCTGGACCCTCAATCGGTGGCACCTGCTGGTCTCCTTCCTCCTCAATTAGAGGGATGGTTTTAAGAATTGCTAGGTTGTGTAGCATGCAGCAGGCAACGATGATCTGGCACACTTTTCCTGGGGCATATTGGAGGGCTCCTCCAGTCTTATCAAGACTGCAGAATCTTGCATTCAGGAGGCCAAAAGTCTGCTAAACTATCCGCCTTGTCCATCCATGGGCCTCATTAAAGCGGACTTCTCCTGGGATGACAGGATTGAGCAATGATGTAAGTAACCATGGCTGGTTGGGGTATCCAGAGTTGCCTACATGGAAGATAGTAATGAGTGTTAAGGTCAACCAACATATTCATATCTGACATACAAACCCACACTCTGAAACATTCTTATGAAACATTACTTACCAAAAAGCCAGGCCCGCTCAGGTAGCAGTTGACTCATAAAACAGGGTATGACACTGTCACGTAGGATATATGAGTCATGTGCAGACCCCAGAAATCTGGCACAGACGTGTGAAATACACATATCAGGCAAACACACCACTTGGACATTGATGGAGTGGAAGCGCTTCCTGTTGTGATAAACCTAATCATTGGCCTGTGGTGGAACCAAAGCAACATGAGTGCCATCAATTGCTCCAATGACATGGGGTATTCCCCCCCAAAACATAAAAATCTCCTTTGATGGTGGCCAATTCACCTGGTTTTATGAACTTTATATAGCTGTCCATGTGTCAGGTCAATGCATGCAATAACATCCTGAAGAACATTGCTAAACACAGGCTGTGACATTCCACCAGATGTTGCCACTGTGTATTGGAATGATCCTATGGCAAAGAAATGTAGTGCTGCCATCACCCTAACCTTGGGGGTCAGTGCTCTTGGATGGGTGTGATGGCTCCACACTGAAGGTGTCAACTGCTGGCACAAATCTTGGATGGTTGCCCGAGTGAGACTGTATTTTCTGATCATGCCTCTCTCTTCCATTGTTTAGAGGTCTGGAAATGGCCTGTACATGGGAAGCTGTCTTCCAGCTCCTCCCCGATACCTATGTGTAGAGTGTGTACACAGCTGGTGTCAGATTGCAATGTCCCAAGCAAAATGTACTTAGACAAAAAGCAAAGAGCAACTAACCACACATAACACTCCATGTCTGTGAAAAACACATTTCACAGATCAATATTTATTGGAAACATATCACAGAATACATGTTGTTGCTAAATGTGGATGAGATGATTGTTGGCACATCAATGATAGTGCAGTAGTGTCTTTGCACTAGTGGCAGTTTTTTCATGCAAAATCAAGTAGTACTTAGTCCAAAACTCAGAAGATAATAACACTTTACTTAGAGTTACTTATCACGTTCATCAGTCAACACAGTAGGTTCATGGTATGCATACCATCCTGGACACCACATACATCTAGCAAATCACTGTGCAATTTATGCGGACAAATGTTACATGGTGCACACAGTCATGTTGTCATGTTTGTATTCCACATACAATGACATAAACAAAAACCCTAATGCTAAGCATCCTGGCAGTGGCCTATCCAGACCTAGATGGGCAGTTGAAAGCCTGACAGCAGCAAGAAGGGGATGAGTATGTGCCTTGTTGCACTTCATACAACATCATGCATGTGCATTTATTGTAGCCAGTGTTTTAAACTTTAGGTTTGGAGACACCCAAAACCCCTGAATGTAGCAAAAACTTGCAAATGCAACAATAGTAGTAGATGCATGGTTATGACCCTTTCATCTGGGACATGTGAGGTTAAAATAGTCGGGGTATTGGCAGTAGTGCCATTTCATTGTATAATAGACACATGACAACACAATGTGCAAGGAGGTACCCTTCACGCATTTTGTCAATTCTCAACATAGGCCAGGCCAAATACCAATGTTTGGCCTGTTCCCTCTATTGACACAACAACAGTATGAAGTTAATTGATCTCAGAGAACTTGACTGTGACATGCCATGCAATACATCCAGCTTGCAGGTAATGTGTAATTGGAGGCCTTGGTGAGTAGTGATTGATCAGTCTACACATCGCAGCAAACAACACTGGTGCTAGGTGTTCTCCAATGTATCAGCTGTCAAAATTAGAACTTTATGTACTCATGTCACATTACATACTGGCCCTTGCCACGATAGAGTGTCAGATTACATCCTATATGATCGGAGGCTGAGTCCATGTTTCGGACTATGAGTAGGTAACAACATATGTCTGTGCGTGGCTAACAATGTAGGTATTTGCAGGTAACAAGGGAGTAAGTACATGGATGATAAAGTTACACATTCCTAAAGCTACTCATGGGTTTCAAATTTGGCTTTTCTTAATGTAATGCTATGTAAACCATGTTTCAGAAGGATAAATGTGATATCTGGAAATGTTCCATGACCATCATTTGAGAAGAGCAGATATATAGAGGTGACATACAATGGCATCTAAGCTATACTTTGTGTGGATGATGCTATTAATGAGGGAGAGATAGGCTGACTTTGCCTTGCCAGATGTGGAGATCTGCAGTACTCACACAATAGTAAGAAGTGTTGCCAAAAGGAATCAAGTAAGATGTTTTTGAGTACGATTTTGAACAAACAATGATTCTTCTAGGCCAGTGATCCGCATGAACCTTAAGTAAAATGTACTCATTGTAATTGGCAGTGTGCTACTCTATGTTTCCATGACAAACTGTTATAAGGTTTTCAATCAGCAAAATTAACATGATGTGATTGCATTGTGCTGACATTACACTATACTTGTTATCACATAGCTTTCGCATAGCTAGGCCTACATCACTTGTGTGTCTACCATATGAGATACACATGTGACACTTCAAACAACTACATCTGCTAATGGACAGATGAGCAACTGTGATGTGACACGTGTGATATGGCCCATTCCATGGCTCATACATCTTCATTTAGACTTATCAAGATATGTCAACTGTAGCACTGGACAGCTGTTCCACAAGTTGTGAATTAGGGATAGCACACTATATGTCATGTCTAAATTCTGCAGTGTAAGTCCATTTCTTATTAGGAGGTCCAATCCCACTTAGATTAAATGAATTAAGTATGGTATGAGACAAGGGCATCAGGAATATGAGACTAAACATCAGTTGTTACATAGATATGGTTAAGAAAGTGAGAATGAGGAAAATGTTGTTGCATCAGACTATGTTCCTGACATTATTATGTGAGAGTGTGCACAGGCCTAGTTGCTTGCTTTCATGTGCTAGTGACTGTACATTCTCAAATTTTGGCATACAATTACAAATGATGTTGTTGGCTAATCTGGGAAGAGTTGTATTGAGACCTTTGTAGGAATTACATATCAAGACCTCAACTAATTTTTGTTTACTTCTTTTTTACAGCATCAGACCAGGGCAGTGAAGGAGCCAGTGCCATGACAGTCGGGGAAGCAGCTGGGCACAGTGGTTCTCGTGCTGCCACTGAGCAAGAGGGAACTAGTGGCACAGAGGGTGACAGTAGCACCACTGAGGAGCTGGCTTATGTAACAGCAATGTAGTCGTCATCCGACTCCAGCCTCCAGTGATCCCTCCAAGGTGGTGGTGGATTCCCTGGACCTGTGTCGTCTACTCCATTGAAGTCCACCACCCCATACCATCTCCACCCTTCAAGCTGCTCACCAGCCACCTGTCCGTGGCTGCTCCCCGAAAAGGGGAGGCATCTCCTTCGCACCAGTCACCTCTCCCCCTGCCTCAGTCTCCCCTGCTGCCTTGAGTGTGTAGGCCATTGACCTCCTGCGGCTGATCTCTGTGGGCCAGACAGCAGTGCTGAATGACCTCCAGGTGCTTACCACCAATCAACTTACCCAGATGATATCTTTCCTGAAGGGCATTCACTTTGACATGTCTTCCCTACAGAGATTGAATCAAGCTCTGGCCTCCATCCTCACAGCAGCCTTATCCCAAATCCAGCTTTCCCACCCCACTCCTGCCTCTTCTCCATCCACAGTCTCTATTCCCATACCTGACCCAAGCACAATCAAACCTAAGCATGCACCCACATCAACATCCACACGCAGCACGCAAACACACAGACGTAAGGCAAACACACATACACACTCAGCAGACAGACGATACACTCACTTCCACTTCCACTGACATGCAGACAGACACAATACCCACATGGTTCACAGACAGAGAAGCAGACAGACAGCACACCATCATACACAGACTGATGATAGTTACTTTAGGCACACATATACGCAGAGCAATGGGTACACTTCAAAATGTGACTTAATGGATGAGGACCAATGGCTGTGCCTTGAATAGATCTTGCAAAAAGAACAGTTGATGGACAGAATGCAGAACAATGTCATACATTCACCCCAGTACAGAGATCTGGGCCTAAATCCATCGTTCTTTTGCTCACCATGCCATTCCAGTTTGGACCCAGCCATAAGCAATTCAGTCTTGCCCCTGCGCCCAATGGGAACAGTCCAGACCGAACTGCCAGGCCAGGTCCTCCCTGGACTGGAAACAAGCATCCTAGGACCGGTTTCGGGCTTTCAACCCTCATCAGCCAGGATAGCTTGACTCCAGTGGCATGGAGAGCACGGGACCCACGTCTGGGCATACCCGTCCCACTCGGGGGTGACAAATGCAAAAAGAACAGTTGATGGACAGAATGCAGAACAATGTCATACATTCACCCCAGTACAGAGATCTGGGCCTAAATCCATCGTTTCTTTGCTCACCATGCCATTCAAGTTTGGACCCAGCCATATGCAAATCAGTCTTGACCCTGCGCCCAATGGGAACAGTCCTGCACGAACTGCCAGACCAGGTCCTCCCTGGACTGGAAACAAGCATCCTAGGACAGGTTTCGGGCTTTCAGCCCTCATCAGCCAGGATAGCTTGACTCCAGTGGCATGGAGAGCACGGGACCCACGTCTGGGCATACCTGTCCCACTCGGGGTGTCAAATGCAAAAAGAACAGTTGATGGACAGAATGCAGAACAATGTCATACATTCACCCCAGTACAGAGAACTGGGCCTAAAACTGATTTGCATATAGCTGTGTCTGAACTGGGGTGGCAAAGTGAGCTAAAGAATGATGATGGATTCAACCCAGATCTGTGACTGGGGGTGAGTGTTTGAAAAGTTCCAGCACTCCGTCCATCATCTCCTTGTGTTTGCTTTGTTCGCCCTAAGTTGTCAGGGTATGCCCAGATGTGGGTCCCTTGCTCACTTTGCCACTGGATTCAAGCTAGCCTGGCTGATGAGGGCTGTTAGCCCGAAACCGGTCCCAGGATGCTTGATTCCGGTCCAGGGAAGACATGGCTTGGCAGTTCGGTCTGGACTGTTCCGATGAGGCACAGAGTCAAGACTGATTTGCATATAGCTGTGTCTGAACTGGGGTGGCAAAGTGAGCTAAAGAATGATGATGGATTCAACCCAGATCTGTGACTGGGGGTGAGTGTTTGAAAAGTTTCAGCACTCCGTCCATCATCTCCTTGTGTTTGCTTTGTTCACCCTAAGTTGGCAGGGTATGCCCAGACGTGGGTCTCTTGCTCACTTTGCCGCTGGATTCAAGCTAGCCTGGCTGATGAGGGCTGTTAGCCCGAAACCGGTCCCAGGATGCTTGATTCCGGTCCAGGGAAGACATGGCTTGGCAGTTCGGTCTGGACTGTTCCCATGAGGCACAGGGTCAAGACTGATTTGCATATAGCTGTGTCTGAACTGGGGTGGCAAAGTGAGCTAAAGAATGATGATAGATTCAACCCAGATCTGTGACTGGGGGTGAGTGTTTGAAAAGTTTCAGCACTCCGTCCATCATCTCCTTGTGTTTGCTTTGTTCGCCCTAAGTTGGCAGGGTATGCCCAGACGTGGGTCCCTTGCTCACTTTGCCACTGGATTCAAGCTAGCCTGGCTGATGAGGGCTGTTAGTCCGAAACCGGTCCCAGGATGCTTGATTCCGATCCAGGGAAGACATGGCTTGGCAGTTCGGTCTGGACTGTTCCGATGAGGCACAGAGTCAAGACTGATTTGCATATAGCTGTGTCTGAACTGGGGTGGCAAAGTGAGCTAAAGAATGATGATGGATTCAACCCAGATCTGTGACTGGGGGTGAGTGTTTGAAAAGATTCAGCACTCCGTCCATCATCTCCTTGTGTTTGCTTTGAATAGATCTTGTTCAGTACTTCCAATGACATTTGCACAGGTGACTACCACTTTGTACCAATATCCTTTAGACCCAGTTGTCACTGATTTTCAATGTCCTGGGCATATGGTGATAGTGAGGTGGGCAGATCAGAATAGGCCCTGTTGTCTTCCAGCACTCCCCTTAAACTTGAGATGCATTTTAGGCAAGATGTCTGAGCACTGTGTCCTCCTGTGCAGTAACAATAAGATGTTTGTCATGACATTCACATTAGTTGGCTATATCATGTGAATTGTGTGTGTGGGTCCAAGACATGGCTCAGTAAGTTAAACTGTGTTGCTGTTCTTACTGATACGTATGTGTTTGTTGCATGAGGAACTAGCATATGGTATTTATATGGTGTGAGTGTTGTGTTTTACACTACATTGCATAGGGATGGATCTCAACTTCTGGGCTTAACCCACAGTTAGGGTATGTGAGTCTGTGCATTTACATAATCCTTAAAATGGAAGTAGGCCACATCATGCTGTCGTGGTGTACCTTTATATTCTGTGTTGGGGCACACATGTCCCCGCATTTGGTTGTCCATCCAGAAATATGATGCACTAGACTTGAGCATAGTAATCTGCAAGATAGGGGATGCATTGTGCTATCAGAGGGTCATATCAGTTATTATGTGTAGGTCAAGGTTGTCAAGGAGTGTTTGTGTGACAAGTGATGTGGAATGTGTGTCTGGGTCCAGATAGGATGTGTCACGTGCAAACAGTGGCACAGACACAAGGGTTAGGACTTCAGGGTTGCAGTAGAGTGGATCAGCTTAGTGCTTTTTGGCTTGTGACTGTTTGATCTTGTTTGTCACATCATGATCTTGTGTAGCTTAGTTTAACAAGGGACTTAGGGTGGGGACTCATAGGGATGTGTATCATGAGATTTTTCAGACAATTGATAAAGATGAATGCGCTTTACACATTATAAATGATCATACTTCAGTCATATGATGACATCTAGATTGAAGAATGCACACCATACATTGTATCTGAGATGCCTGAAAATTTGTCTTTGGAAGAAGCTGTCATTGACAATTCACTGTGGTGATACACACGTGACTTTATTCCTTAGGGATTTGGTGGTGGCTCAATGCTGACAGTAGCATATTGTGGTTGTTGTGTACCATGTATATCAGCTACTTGTTCTGGGGCAGTGGTAGGTGTTGCATCTGCTAAGTGTGCTTTCTACATTTTCACGATTTTGGTGCACCCGTGTCTTTGGGATGGTATCTATGTGAGCATACACCTGACATAATGTCAATGCTAGGCAATATCAAGTCATGATGCTATTGGAATAATGATAGACATTTGTCTGTGCTTGCTCCTCCAATGCCCCTTCAACCCCCCTCATGTGATACATCTGAAGGTATGACTTTTCAGTGCGACACTGCACTGCAACACCCTCCTTTATGGGGTAGTTTAGTAGAGCAGCCAGAACCTCAGTTTTTGCTCCCAGCAGTGGTGTTAAGGGTATTGGGTTCAGGGAGGATGTTGTGTGCCAGTCAAGGCCGGCGCTGGCCATGGGCAGTGTGGGCAGCTGCCCAGGGCCTGGCGCATGCTCAAAATTACAGGGACCCACACCGGAGCATTGCCTTTATGAAGCTATCAGTGTTACAAGCTACAGGTGGTCAGCCCCCTCCCTGGGGTCTTGCATCTGTAGTGCAGCAATGTGAGGCCCAAGAGTGACACCCCTGCTCTCCTGGCCCCTCAGCCATGGGCAGAAAGGACACAATGATTGCCTCAAACACCCTGCCAGCTGCCAACTGTAATAAAAATCTTTTATTTGCCCTTCATTTACTGCCAGACCTGCTTTGCTGGCAGCCCTCCCTCGGCCTAATCTCTGCATCTGCATGATGACAGCGATTAGCAACCGCACTTGAATGTGCTATAGCTGTGAACTCCCCGTGCCCCTGAATGAATGTAAAGCAGGGTATCCTACGGGGCTCCCAAGAAACTGAAGAATGACCACCATTGTGACCTCACGTGACAATGGGCAGTACTCACCAGGTATGAAGGGAAAGGGAGAGGAGCATCGAATGGTGTGAGTGGCAATTTTCGAGATACAAATCTCTTGTATTGTTTTTTTTGTACAAGCACAAGTTAGGCAGACGTACAGGAACCACAGCTCAAGCTGAGCCTAAGAAAGCAGTGTATTTGTTCATTTGTGTATTTGACGAGATACGAAGGGATAATAAAGGCTTGAGGCAGGAACTGAGCAAGCAGAGATGGACTTGAAGGGGTGGTTATGGAAGGGGATTGCCCTGTGCTGAATGTGGGCAGCCTAGTGGAATGGGACTCCAGTGTTGAGGCCCCGTCAGCTGTGCAGGGGCTACAGGGGCCTGTGCTATGCCCCTGCACAAAATGCAAAACAAGGTAAGAGGTGGGGTAAAACTGTGAAGAATTGCAGCACATGTGGGGGAGAGGTGGATGTTTGAGGGGCTGACCCTGCAAAGTGAGGGTAGAGGTGAGAAATATGTAAGAAGAAGTAGAGCATGGAGGAGAGAGGCGGAAGTAAAGGGGGCATTTCCTGTGAAAAAATATGAGGCTGAAAGGAAAGATTAGAGGTAAAAGGCAGTGCATGGGTAAGAGATGTAGACAATATGATGAATTGAAATGGGGAGTGGCGGACATGTTGAGGGGTGGATATCAGAGGGTAGGACCTTGAAGAACAGGTGAAAGGCTGGGTGAGGTATGCAGGAAAGATGTAGATGTTTAAGAGGTAGACCCAGCTAGAGAAGGTTAGAGACTGGCAAGAGATGAGAGGTGAAGTGTGTAATAGGAAGGTGAGAGGTGGATTTAATGGAGGCAGAATCAATGAGAAAGGTAGTAGACAATATGAATAATGTAATGAAGTAGATAGTATGGAAGTGAGATGTTTATGTAAGAGAGGCAAGTAGTGCAAGGTAACAGGTTCTGGCGGGTCAACATGGAGAGGTGGATGTAAAGGGGCCAACCAGCAATGAAAGTTAGGGTGCTGGAGGGATAGATGTTATGTTATGTTATTCAGACTGACAATAGCGCAAAGAATCACACCAGAGGTGGTATCTCAGCACTGAGGCACATTCCCAAGCTCAAAGAGGGAAAAGGAAGTGGTCAAGAGGCCTGATCTTTCAGAACTTCTTCGTCAGAAAAGGCCAATTTTTCAGCCGCTTCTTGAAAGATGCAAAATCAGAGCATATGCAAATGTGAAGTGGAAGCCTGTTCCAATGAAGAGGGCCCAGATAAGTGAAGGATCTACCGCTCTGCCTAACTGTGCAAATACAACATGGGCAGAGCAAAAGTTGATCCTTAGATCTCAAATTTCTAGTGGGATGATAAATTGACAGTTTAGTTTAGAGATACATTCAATCAATCAATCAATCAAAACATTTGTAGAGCGCACTACTCACCCCCGAGGGTCTCAAGGCGCTAGGGGGGGGGGAAGAAAAAAACTGCTACTGCTCGAACAGCCAGGTCTTGAGAAGTCTCCTGAAGGTCAGCAGGTCCTGGGTCTGTCGCAGTTGGATGGGGAGGGTGTTCCATGTCTTGGCGGTGAGGTGGGAGAAAGATCTGCCGCCGGTGGTAGTTCGGTCGATGCGTGGAACGGTGGCGAGGGAGAGGTCAGCGGATCGAAGCTGGCGGTGGGAGTGTAGAAGGTGAGTCATTTGTTGAGGTATGTTGGTCCAGCGTCATGGACTGCTTTGTGAGCGTGGGTGAGGAGTTTGAAGGTGATCCTGTTGTTGACGGGGAGCCAGTGCAGGTCTCTTAGGTGGGCAGTGATGTGGCTGTAGCGGGGGATGTCGAGGACAAGGCGTGCAGAGGCGTTCTGGACGCGTTGAAGTCTCTTCTGGAGTTTGGCTGTGATTCCCACGTAGAGGGCATTGCCGTAGTCCAGCCTGCTGGTGACAAGGGCCTGGGTGACCGTCTTTCTGGTTTCGGTGGGGATCCATCTGTAGATCTTGCGAAGCATGCGGAGGGTGTTGAAGCAGGAGGAGGATACGTCGTTGACTTGCTGGGTCATTGACAGTGATGCGTCCAGGATGAACCCCAGGTTGCATGCGTGGTCGGTGGGTGTCGGTGCAGCTCCTAGCGAGGCCGGCCACCAGGAGTTGTCCCAGGCGGAGGGGGTGGAGCCGAGGATGAGGACCTCCGTCTTGTCCGAGTTCAGCTTCAGGCAGCTGTTCTTCATCCATTCTTCGACGGCCTTCATTCCTTCGTAGAAGTTGGTCTTGGCGTGGTGGGGTCCTTGGTGAGGGAGAGGATCAGCTGGGTGTCATCGGCGTATGAGACGATGTTGAGGGCGTGCAATCGGACGATGTTGGCGAGTGGTGTCATGTAGACGTTGAAAAGGGTCGGGCTGAGGGATGATCCTTGAGGTACGCCGCAGGTGATCTTGGTGGCTTCAGATCGGAATGGAGGGAGGCGGACTCTCTGGGTTCTGTCGGTGAGGAAGGAGATGATCCAGTCCAGGGCTTTGTCGCGGATCCCCGCGTTGTGGAGATGTGTGTGTAGGGTGTGGTGGCAGACGGTGTTGAAGGCGGCCGAGAGGTCTAAGAGGATGAGGGCTGCAGTATCGCCGTTGTCCAGCAGGGTCCTGATGTCGTCGGTGGTGGCGATGAGGGCGGTTTCGGTGCTGTGGTTGCTGCGGAATCCGGATTGGGATGAGTCCAGGGCGTTGCTCTCTTCGAGGAAGCGGGTCAGTTGTCTGTTGACGATCTTCACGATGACTTTCGCCGGGAACAGGAGCAGGGAGATAGGCCGGAAGTTCTTGAGGTCCGTTGGGTCCGCCTTGGGTTTCTTGAGTAGGGCGTTGATCTCGGCGTGTTTCCAGCTCTCCGGGAAGGTGGCGGTCTCGAAGGAGCTGTTGATGATCTTCCAGAGTTGGGGCGCGATGATGGAGCTCGCTTTGTTGAAGATGTGGTGGGGGCAGGGGTCTGACGGTGATCCGGAGTGGATGGTGTTCATGGTTTTGATGGTTTTGACATCGTTGACGTGGTTCCAGGAGATCAGGAGGCCGGTGTGGCTGGGGGGCGGTGAGTCTGAGGTGTCGGTGGCTGTCGGGGGGGTCAGAGTGTTGACGCTGTCGTGGATGTCTATGATCTTGCGGTGGAAGAAGGTGGCTAGCGAGTTGCAGAGGTCTTGTGACGGTGGGATGTCGTTAGAGCTGGGGTTGGCGAGTTCCTTCACGATGGTGAAGAGCTCTTTGCTCTTGTGTGCGTTGTTGTCAATACGTTCCTTGAAGGAGGTCCTTTTGGCGGTTCAAATGAGTTGGTGGTGTCTGCGGCTGGCATTCTTGAGGGCTGCGTGGTTGTCCGGTGTCTGTTCGTGGAGCCATTTCTTCTCGATTCTTCGGCAAGTCTGCTTGGATGCTTGGAGGTCGGTGGTGAACCAGATGGCCCTTCTGTCGGTGCGGCTGTTTGAGGGTTTCTTGAATGGGCGAGGGTGTTGGCGCAGTCGTCGATCCATTGCCTGAGGTTTCGTGCGGCTGTGTCGGTGTCGGTGTGGTCGGTGGGTGGGTCTAGGGCGAGGGTGCTGATTAGCTGGTCTTCGGTGACCTTGTTCCAGCTGCGGTGGGGGATACGTTGCGGGTGGTTGTGTGCAGTGTTTTTCTCGAAGGAGAAGTGGACGCAGCGGTGGTCGGTCCAGTGGAGTTCAGTGGTGTGGCTGAAGGTGACGTGGTTGCTGGCGGAAAAGATGGGGTCGAGCGTGTGTCCGGCGGAGTGGGTGAGTGACGTGATGAGTTGTTTGAGTCCGAGGTTGGCGAGGTTGTCGAGCAGGGTGGTGGAGTTGATGTCGTTGGCGTTCTCGAGTTGGAAATTCAGGTCTCCGAGGAGGATGTAGTCTGTGGAGGCCAGTGTGTGCGGGCTGACGACATCTGTGATGGAGTCGCTGAACTGTGGTTGGGGTCCAGGGGGTCTGTAGACGAGGGTTCCTCTGAGGGTGGTGTTGGGATCGATGTGGATTTGGAAGTGCAGGTGTTCAGCGGTGCTGAGGGTGTCTTCGGTGCTGGTTGAGATTCTGAGGGTATTCCGGTGGATGATGGCGATTCCTCCTCCAGGTCTGTTGGTGCGGTCCCTGCGGGTGATCTTGTAGCCATCCGGGATGGCTATGGCAATGTCGGGTGCCGATGCGGGGTTTAACCAGGTCTCAGTCAGGAAGGCGACGTCCGGGAAGGAAGAGTCGAGCAGGTCCCAGAGTTCGACAGTGTGATTGTGGATGGAGCGGGTGTTGAGTAGTATGCACCTGAGATGGTTTCGTCCTGCCCTGGTGGGCGGGGCAGGACACGCAGGTGTTTGCTGGCTGGTGAAGCTGCAGCTTCGGCAGGTGAAGGGTCCGTGGGTGAGTTTCAGGGTGGCCTGGAAGCAGGTGGTTGATCGGCCGGCATTGAGTGCATGGAGGAGGTTGGCGTTGTAGCGGCGTCTGGTGTCATGGTGCTCGCAGGGGCCAGGGGGACTGGCGCTGGGCGAGGTCCAGGCACGGACGGGCTCAGACGGGCTTGCCTTAGGCACACCTTAGGCATGCCAGCGGCGTGCCCGCTGCGCGTGGCCGCACAGTGGCCGCCATAAGAAGGGGAGGTGGAAGGGAGGAGCAGCTGGGAGGCGGGTGGTATATTAGGTTAGCAATGTGTGGCTAAATAGATGCCAGCTGTATTTACGTTATGAAACCCACTGAGTTATCCGCGTAATGTGCAGGCTTTAGTTGGCGAATGCGACTCCATTTTGTTTTTTGCAATCCTTATTAGGCTGCTTAGACTGTACCCGAGTTAGGCCTCATGGCCCGTAATGCTTGCCTCAGCAGAACACTGTATTTCGCCAATGTTTTTTCTTTCTGTCCAAGGCTGTTTCCCGACCTGCTAATGAGGAGAAAATTCAGCTCTCACATAACAATCTAAGGGTGTAGTTCTGCTCCCATGTTAGGAGACGCTGAGACCTAGCGTAGTGGCCTTGAGTTTCTGATAACATGTACCCATCTGGCAGGTGGTAGCTCATCTCACAGTGCCTCCTTTGTTCATGTTTGGCCCCGGCTTCTAGTTTTCCATGGTGGGCGGGGTTGGAGGCTTTTGGGGAAGGATGATTACTCACTGTGGACTGTTGGGAAGTTAGTCCCTCGGCAGACATCTTAGGGTGCAGGTCATTATAGACTCCTCTGCAGAGCATTTCTAATAAAGCATGTAAGTTTGTATTCTCTACTGTCTGACCGACTCTTCATTCTTGGGAAGGCATAGCAGGTGGTTGTGAGAAAACCTGAGTGGCCACTTCCTTCAGTTGGCGCCCGAACAGGGACCCTGCAAGGTGATCCGACTCGCCCATAATCGGGTTGTAGGGTCGGGGGTGCGTTTGGTCAGTTGGGCGGATCGGGGTACCCCACACAAGACCGAGCTTGGTTCTCGCAGCTGCCCCACCCGGCTGATCGGGCGTCCCCTCGTCTAGTGGTCACCAGCTGGGGTCCTGAGAAGGCGAAACCTTGGAGTTGACCGTTTGGTCCGAAGAGTCGGCAGTGGAGAATAGCTTGACTCGACCTGTGTGCACCAGTTGAGTGATTTGATTCTTGGAATAAATGGCACCATTCTTGGACAACACGAGTCGACGGGCTGTGTCTTGGTACGGTCTCCGGACCGTCTTGTCTTGAACTTGGTGGGTGTGGGGACCCTTGAAAAAGACACAGAGTGTTTGTGAGCAGCTCACCAGACCAACTGGAAATTTGGCCCACGCTTGAAAAGGTCCGGGACTGCCCACGGACAGCCTGCCAGACCAACTGGTAATTTGACTAATGCTCGAAAAGGTCTTGGGCTGAAGCCTGTCTTCTTGGATTTGATACAGTCTGCAGACTGTAGGGAGTGGTTCCTGGACCATTTTCGTTTGGCTCCGTGACTAATATTTGTTATTTTATCTTGTCTTAAGGTTGTTGATTGTTGGTGTTTTACTTGTCCGTTAGGAACAGTGCATGTGTCTTATATTAAGATGCCTTGTTTTAGCAAATTGGGGTGTTTTGGATGTCGATGTTGTTCACTGATGCTTGGTTGGAAGAGAGCCAGCCTGCACCTCCGGAGGCTTCTCCAAATTTTGACATATATGTTAAACATGGTATTGGCCCTGTTATGTTTAGCACATTGTGGCATAAATATACGAGGGACAATGCTGAGTTACAGTGGCCGCTTACTGGCTCATTTGATGAACAGAAATTGAACTTCTTGCAGGACAAGTTGTTTGCTATGAGGAGCAGACAGTCGATGTTTGATTCTCAGAGAGTATGGCAGAAAGAAGCAAAGCAGTGACGCATGAGGGCAGAGAAAGAGGCCCGGAAGAGGCAGACGCAAACGATAACACAGAAAGCAGTAGCTTATGAAAGAGGAAAGATAGAGAAGGGTATAGAATGTGCAGATAAAAAGTTTAAGTTGCAGACAGATAAGTGCTATGTTACTAGGGAGGAAGGTGATGATTTCGTCGAAGACCTATTGGATTCTCGTCCTCCTCCTCCTTATGCCCCTGAACGGATATACCCGGCAGTCCCGACCTCTCGGGTCCTTGGCCTCTAGTGCCGCCCCTTCTAGCATTCCCGTTTCAAGCGCTACCGCTACAGCCCCAGCCCCTCCTGCTTCTCTTCTACTCACACCAGGCACCGGGGTGGGTGCTGTTAGTTCTCCTGTCAAGTCTGTCAGCTCTGGATCAACTGCTACTCTCCCTCTCACCCCTACCACCCTGTCTCCCTACATGATGGTGCCTGTCTCTGCGTCTGCTCCTTCCCCCGTGAGTGTGGCCCACCATGCACAGTTGAATGTCGAAACTCCTGCACGTGGTGTGCATGATGTGAACTGGGCAGTGGCACAAGATCGAATGGATAAAGTGTTAGTGCATTCTGCAGTGGGTGATGAGGAAAAGAAAATGGTGGCGAATCAAGCAGCTCAGTGGGCTCGACACCCGATCTATAGTGTGGAGGATGTGTGGAATGTGATGAAAGATTATGAGCCATTTATACAGCAGCATGCCCTTAAACACATGTCAGCGATGCTGATAGAATTGTGGGTGTTGCACCGCAAATAATATCTGACAAACGGGATAGGGTATATGCTGCAGGTATGGCTCCCAATGAGGTTTTTAGCAATATAACGACACTAGTGGGTTACCGAGGTAGATTGCTCCAGAAGGTATCGACAATGGGGACACAGCATCCCATGAGGGAGGTTCATCCCATTTACCACCCTGAAAATCCAGAACTGCGCAATTCCACTAATGCTGTGATTAGACAGCGGGTCGATGCTCGGTTTCAGGAGCAATGGCTCTATACTCCTTGGAAGAGGAGTGAGGTCCTATCTTTAAAGAGCCAGCTGCTGGACCCCCGGAATAACCCCACTGCATATTATAAAGAATTGACAGAGGCGGCCTCCTCTACAGTAATGACTTTAGCTGATATAGAGTTATTTTTCGGCTTGTTGGTACCAGTGGACATATGGAGGCAAGTCCATACGCAGGATCATGCACTAGAGTTGGGGGGAACATGGGATGAGATTAGGGCTTGGGATAAGGAGCATAAGCCCGGCGACAAGCTGAAAGCGGAGCTCCTCGCTTTGCCAGGGCGTATTATCACATACATGCATTCAATTATCCCGCCAAAAAGAGTGGATTGGGATAAGTTGGCTGCGTGTTGCCAGAAGAAGGATGAGAGTGTGTCGGATTTCTTTACTAGATTTGAAGGGGTGTTCTTAGATTTTAGTGGACAGGACCTGTCGCAGGAGGGTGGTGTTCGTTTATTTGTCAATAGAATTGTCACTAACTTGCTTCCCGAGATTGCAACGCGGTTGCAGGCTTCGGAAAGTACTTGGACGACGTCATTCCCGTCCGTGATATTGAGTATGGCACAATATTACGAACATAGAGAGAATGAGGACAAGGAAAGGGTGGAGAAAAAGTCACAGGATTTGAAGACGAGGGTATTGATGCAGCAAGTGGTGAGGGGAAATGGACGAGGTACAAGTTCGGGTTCGGCCCAGCAGCGGTCTGGCAGAGGTGGCGCGTCGAATGCGCCCCTCGGGCTCAACCAATGTGCGTATTGCAAAAAGGAGGGACATTGGCGGAATGAGTGTCCGGAGTTGTTACAGAAGGGCGAGGCCCCAAGAGGTCGAGGTATTTGAGGACGCGGGCGAGGAACAGGAGGTAGAGGGGGAATGCAGTCAGAGGATTCATCACACAATAGGCAGAGCGGGAATTATTTTGATGACCCCAGAGGACGGCAGTATTATCACAACGATTATGACATGGACGAAGTGACGGGGTTGTCTCACAGCTAGGACAGCCGAGGACAGGGGGAGGGACCAGTTCCTGTGCCTATAGATCAGAACGGACCTTATGTCACTGCTGATTTACAGGGTACTACTGAAAAACTTTTAGTCGATACAGGGGCTATGAATAGCTCTGTTTCCCATTCACTGGTCCCAGGGGCAGCTCTGTCTGGCCAAAATAATGTTTCGGTGGGTTTTTCAGGCGTGCCGGTCATTAGCCCCATTTCCAAGCCTCTTGCTTTGACTATTGGCCCCTTTACGGTCGATTCACCATTTTTACTGACTTGATTTGTTAAAAAGGTTGCATGCAACAATTTCTTGTTCTCCAGACGGTGTTTACATGACTATTGGACCGCAGGTAGCCCGTGCCAAACAATGTTTTGCGAAGGATGCCCCCCTTCCAGCTGAGTTTTGAGATGTGCCACGTACGTTATGGGCTACAGGGGACACGGATGTGGGGTTACTCCAGATCCCGCCAGTTTCTATACAAGTCAGGGACAATGCTAAATTGCCACGTATTCCCCAGTACAAGATATCCCAGGCAGGTGAAAAGGCCCTATCGCAAATAATACAGGATTTGATTGAGTCTGGTGTGGTTGAGGAGACTACGGCAAATGTGTGTAATAGCCCTATTCTTCCTATCCTTAAAAAGGCCCCCTTGGATTCTCCTGATGCCCACCCTGATGTTTACTGCTTTGTGATTGACCTCAGAGAGGTTAATAAGATCGTAGTTCCCCAACACCCTGTGGTTCCGGACATTACAGCGATTTTACCAATGATTCCCCCATCAGCGAAATCTTTCTCTGTAATTGACTTGAAAACGCTTTCTTCAGCATACCAATTCATACAGATAGCCGATATCTGTTTGGGTTTGCAATAGCCGGACGGAGCTTTAGATTCTGTCGTTCTCCACAAGGCTATACTGAAAGCTCCAGTATTTATAGTCAAGCCTTAAAAGCTCAATTGGATTCTTTGTAGCTTCCCCCTGGTAATGTGCTGCTGCAGTATGTTGACAACCTCCTTATTGCTTCGGACAATGAGGATGGTTGCAAAGACGCCACAGTTCAATTATTATTGCATCTGGCACACCATGGACACAAAGTGTCACTTTCCAAATTTCAATATTGTCGACAAGAGGTCACCTATTTAGGTCACCTACTGTCGAAGGAGGGTCGCAGACTAACACCTGAGCGCATAGCTATCATTACTAACATGTCTGTCCCTAGAACCCAACGCGAGGTACGCGCGTTTATAGGGATAACATCGTATTGTCGGCATTGGATCCCTAATTACTCCCTACTAACAAAACCCCTTCTTTACCTGACCACAAAAGATGTGCATGAACCCCTGCCTTGGGCACCTGCATGCCAGCATGCTTTTGAGCAATTAAAGACTGTGCTTTGCTCTGCTCCTGTGCTTGGTACTCCTGATTACCAGAAGCTTTTTGTGCTCTACGTGCATGAGGTGGACGGTTGCACGCTTTCTGTTCTAACACAGGGTTTCGGTGGTAAGCAGAGACCCTGCGCCTACTTCTCGGCCATGCTTGGTAATGTCGCCTGAGCAATCCTGAGCTGTCTGAGAGCTGCCGCGGCAGTGGCGGTTTCTATCAGACAATTGGCAGGGCTCGTTTTCGACACAGACCTCACAGTCATAGTACCTCATGCTGTGGATACATTATTGAATAAGACAAAGACGCAGCACCTTACTAGTGCGCGTCTGACTGGTTATGAACTGACCCTGTTTGCTCCGCACATTACCATCAAAAGGTGTGCTACTCTGAACCCAGCCACGTTACTACCCCTCCCTTCGGAAGAAAAGGGCAATGATGTCCATGATTGTTTATTTCGGACTGAGGAAGAAACAAAGGGACGGGTAGACCTGACTGATGTTCCCTTATCTGAACCCCAAGGGGAACTATATGTCGATGGCTCTTGTTTTAAGTTACCAGATGGCACCATCACTGCAGGCTATGCAATCACTATGTTACACACTGTAGTTGAGACATCCCGTATCCCGCACCAATCGGCCCAAGCTGCAGAGTTGGTTGCCCTCCTCAGGGCTTGTGAGTTGAGTGAGGGACTGGCTGTTAATATCTACACCGACAGCCAATACGCCTTTGGGGTGGCCCATAATTTTGGGCGCCTCTGGGCGGAGAGAGGGTTCTTGACTTTGCATGGACTGTGGATTCAGAACGGGCCATTGATACATAGATTGCTGTCAGCATTGACACTTCCCAGTAAGTTAGCAATAGTGAAATGTAGCGCTCATAAGGCTATTACAGATAATGTGGGGAGGGGAAACGCTTTCGCCGACCAGACAGCTAAGGAGACAGCTCGATCAAAGATGACACAGATGTTGTTGGCAGGTCCCGCTAGGTGGGTCCCAGACAATGGAATGCTCGAGGACACATTGGAGAATGTCAGGGAAATCCAGGGTGAGGTGACTTTGGATGAATTAGCAATGTGGGAGGAGAGAACAGGTTGCTTAGATGAGGATAGGTTTTGGACTGACTTGTCAGGGAAGCAGCTGTGGTTGCTGCCTAATTCATATGTGCTCCCTGTTGTGACTATGGCCCATGGCCCGGCGCACATTAGTGCTAAAGGAATATACAAGTTGCTGGACCAAGTATGGTAGAATGAAAATATCGCTAAGACAGCCGCGCACCTAGTGAAGCATTGTATAATTTGTCTGAAACATAACCCCGGGAAAGGTACCCCTACACCTTCTGGTAATTTCGCACCGCCTTCCTTCCCTTTCGAGGTTCTCCTGATGGATTTCATCGAAATGGAACGGGTAAATAACCTGAAGTATGTGCTAGTAGTGATCTGCGCATTCAGTAAATGGATTGAGGCCTATCCAACTAAAGAGAATACAGCTGTGGTGACGGCGAAGGCACTTCTAAAAGAGTACTTCCCGCGCTATGGGTTGCCACGCGTGATTTGGAGTGACAACGGAAGCCACTTCAATGCAAAAGTCATTGAATTGGTATGCACAGGTTTGCATATTAAGCAGAAGTTCCATGCAGCGAATCACCCCCAGTCAGCAGGCCTGGTTGAGAAGTACAATGGTACTCTCAAACTGAAGTTGGCAAAAATTCAAGAAAGCACAGGATTAAAATGGCCAGATGCATTACCCTTGGCTTTATTATCTACCAGAGCGACAGCGCATTCTAGAACAGGGTTGTCCCCCTACGAGGTGGTCTTTGGACGCCCTGCTAATGTTTGGGGTGTCCCCAGACCCAAGCGATTTTCCGAGATAGAGTACCCCCTACTTGTAGACTACCTGTATGAATTGTCTAAAGATTTTCGTTCTCTTGATCAACAGATACACGCGACACAATGCGGCCAGTACCAGAGGGGCCCGGGCATTGCATACAGCCCGGTGATCATGTGCTGATAAGGAACTTCCAATGGAAAAGCAGCCTGGAGCCGAGGTGGAAAGGGCCAGTAATCATGCTACTTGCCACTGGAACAGCTGTCAAGGTGGACGGCAGAAAGCACTGGATCCATGCGTCTCATGTGAAACGGGTGCCTCTCCCGCTTCCGTATGACCGCTGGGTCAACGAAGGCATCGGTGATCAGGAGTGTGAGAAGGTGCCAAGCTTTGTTCCCTTCTCTGATGCCCGAGTGAGGTGGGCGCAGATAGACGAGGAAAGTGATGCAGTTCTGTCTGAGGCGATCCCACTGGAGATAAGGGCCGCCTCGGATAACACAGTCTCTAACACACTGGAATCTGGATCTCAATGCCCATCTGATCCTGAGTTTCTGCCCCTTTTTGTTGATGAAACAGTGCCTGGAGTTACCAAATATAATTTGAGGCCCCGGAAAAAGGACGGTGCACCAACCGAACAGTCTAGGAGTTAGGGAAGGACTTGAGCTTAGGGCGCAGGTGCTGTGCCTAAGGTGCCTGTATTAGACTAGGGTGAACAACACTGGTGCACTGCCCTGGACACTGGACAGGATAGCTGAGGGCATTGGCCCAGGAGGGAGGGTGCCCTATCCTGAGAGAAGAAGGATTTGTTTTTTCTACAAGGGTTGCGATCGCGCAGCTCCTCCGTGGGAGTGCTTCATAGCTCCGTCGTTGATGACCAATAGGAGCCTGCCAGCGAGGCTCTAAACGGACGCTGGGTGATTTGTGCCCCCTGGTACTGTGATTGCAATAAGTGACTCTAGCTCGTGAATTTTTCTTTCCCTTTTTGCCCTTGAAGTTTCCTAAATGTATCCCTTTGGTCGTCCTATCCCTGATGATGAGCAGCCCTTTGCAGCTCAGCGTCCCACTCCATATGGCCCCGTTTGGTCCTCTTGGTCTATTAACCCCTTCGATGCTCATGACGGAATGGTTCCGTCATGAGTATCGGTGCCCCTGTGCTCATAACAGAACCATTCCGTCATGAGGCCAGGGGCACGAAATCCCTCTGCTGCAGACAGCAGAGGGATTTCCTTTTCTCCCCCACAGCCTCGGGAGCTGGGGAAGAGCTTCCCCAGCTCCCAAGGCCCCCCTCCCTTTCAGTGAAATGAAGATCAGCGCGCACGTCGCGCTGACTTCATTTCACTGAAAACAATACTAAAATGAGCCTTTAGGCTCATTTCAGTTTCACTTTCTACGTGCTCAGGGGGCTATCTCAGCCACCTGAGCACGTAGAAAGACAGGAGAGGTATCATTGGAAAGGGAAGAATCTCCCCTTTCCAATGGTACCCCTCCCCAGTGGATCCATGCTTGGGGATCGCCCCAGGAGGGCGATACCCAAGCAGGGATCCACCCACTAAGGCACCAGGGAGGGGGGAGCGGCCCCTTGGGCAAGGGCTTTTGCTCCCCCCCAAAAAATTGCCATTGTTCAGTCTTTCTGCCCCCCCTGGGGGGCAGATGGGAGCAGTAGCCCCCAATCTGCCCCCGGGGGGGCAGAAAGCCCACTAGACACCAGGAATTTTTATTAGGTGCATTTTTTCAGGGTGGGGGCTGCCCGAAACGGGCACGCCAATGCCCCTACCCCCAGCCACCATTACAGCCTTTCTGCCCCCCTGTGCGGCAGATGGGGGCTGTAGCCCCCAATCTGCCCCCCCGGGGGGGCAGAAAGCCCACTAAACACCAGGGATTTTTTTGGATGCATTTTTTATTAGGGTGGGGGCTGCCCGAAACGGGCACGCTACTGCCCCCACCCCCCCACCACCATTACAGCCTTTCTGCCCCCCCTGGGAGGCATATGGGGGCAGTAGCCCCCAATCTGCCCCCCTGGGGGGCAGAAAGCCCACTAAACACCAGAGATTTTTTGGGACGCATTTTTTTTAGGGTGGGGGCTGCCCGAAACGGGCACGCTAATGCCCCCACCCCCCCACCACCATTACAGCCTTTCTGCCCCCCCTGGGAGGCAGATGCGGGCAGTAGCCCCCAGTCTGCCACCCCGGGGGGGGCAGAAAGCCCACTAAACGCCAGGGATTTATTTTATGTGTAATTTTTTTTTAGGGTGGGGGCTGCCCAAAACGGGAACGCCAATGCTCCCACCCCCGTCACCATTACAGCCTTTCTGCCCCGCCCTGGGGGCAGATGGGGGCTGTAGCCCCAATCTGCCCCCCGGTGGGGCAGAAGCCCACTAAACACCAGGGATTTTTTTTGTGCAATTTCTTTTAGGGTGGGGGCTGCCCAAAGCGGGCACGCCAATGCCCCCACCCCCTCACCATTACAGCCTTTCTGCCCCCCGGTGGGGCAGAAAGCCCACTAAACACCAGGGATTTTTTTGTGCAATTTTTTTTAGGGTGGGGGCTGCCCAAAACAGGCACGCCAATGCCCCCACCCCGCCGCCACCATTACAGCCTTTCTGCCCCCCCTGGGAGGCAGATGGGAGCAGTAGCCCCCAATCTGCCCCCCTGGGGGGGACAGAAAGCCCACTAAATGGCAGGGATTTTTTTTGTGCAATTTTTTTTAGGGTGGGGTCTGCCCAAAATGGGCCCGCCAATGCCCCCATGCCCTTGCCACCATAACAGTCTTTCTGCCCCCTGGGGGCGGATGGGGACAGTAGCCCCAATCTGCCCCCAGGGCGGCAGAAAGCCCACTTGACGCCAGGGATTTTTTTTGCAATTTTTTTTAGGGTGGGGGCTGCCCGAAGTGAGCACGCCAATGCCCAAATCCCCACCACCATTACAGCCTTTCTGCTCCCCCTGGTCTCCCGATAAAAATGGTACCTCATACGCGTGGGTGGGGCAAGTACCCGCGACAGGCAAGGGCCCAAAACGTATTGAGGTGACATCAAAATTGCCTATCAGAAGACGACCTGGTTTTGCAAGGGGGGTCCCATGACTTTTTGGCCCGGGGCTCGGCGGCCACCTAGAGAAACCTACCAAACCCACACATTTCTGAAAACTAGACACCAGGGGGATTCTAGGGAGGTATGGCTTGCGTGGATCCCCCAACGTTTTCTTACCCAGAATCCCCCAGAAACCTGAAATTTGCTGAAAAAATCACTTTTTTCACACATTTTTGTGTGGGAAAGTTGTGGCATCACTGGGCTGACACAAATTTCCTACCACCCAGCATTGCCCCAGGTCTCCCGATAAAAATGGTGCCTCACTCGGGTGGGAGGCCCAAGTACGCGCGACAGGCAAGGGCCCAAAACGTATGAGGCGACATCAAAATTGCCTATCAGAAGACAACCTGGTTTTGCAAGGGGGGTCCCATGACTTTTTGGCCCGGGGCTCGGCGGCCACCTAGGGAAACCTAGCAAACCCACACATTTCTGAAATGTAGACACCCGGGGGATTCCAGGGAGGTATGGCTTGCGTGGATCCACCAACGTTTTCTTACCCAGAATCCCCTGCAAACCTGAAATTTTGCTGAAAAAAATCACTTTTTTCACACATTTTTGTGTGGGAAAGTTGTGGCATCACTGGGCTGACACAAATTTCCTACCACCCAGCGTTCCCCCAGGTCTCCCGATAAAAATGGTGCCTCACTTGGGTGGGAGGCCCAAATACGCGTGACAGGCAAGGGCCCAAAACGTATTGAGGCGACATCAAAATTGCCTATCGCAAAACGACATGGTTTTGCAAGGGGGGTCCCATGACATTTTGGCCCGGGGCTCGGCGGCCACCTAGAGAAACCTAGCAAACCCACACATTTCTGAAAAGTAGACACCCGGGGGATTCCAGGGAGGTATGGCTTGCGTGGATCCACCAACGTTTTCTTACCCAGAATCCCCTGCAAACCTGAAAGTTTGCTGAAAAAATCACTTTTTTCACACATTTTTGTGTGGGAAAGTTGTGGCATCACCGGGATGATACAAATTTCCTACCACCCAGCGTTCCCCCAGGTCTCCCGATACAAATGGTGCCTCACTCGGGTGGGAGGCCCAAGTACCCGCAACAGGCATGGGCCCAAAACGTATTGAGGTAACATTGAAATTGCCTATCACAAAATGTTTTGGGCCCGTGCCTGTCGCGGGTACTTGGTCCTCCCACCCGAGTGAGGCACCATTTTATCGGGAGACCTGGGAACGCTGGGTGGTGAAATTTGTGTCATCCGGTGATGCACAACTTCCCACACAAAAATGTGTGAAAAAAGTGATTTTTTCAGTAAAATTTCAGGTTTGCAGGGATTCTGGAGTAAACGTTGGTGGATCCACGCAAGCCATACCTCCCTGGAATCCCCAGCTTTTCAGGAATATGTGGGTTTGCCAAGTCTCCTAGGTGGCCACCGAGCCCAGGCCAAAAGTCATGGGACCCCCTTGCAAAACCAGGTCGATCTTCTGATAGGCAATTTTGATGTCAAGCCTCAATGCGTTTTGGGCCCATGCCTGTTGCGAGTACTTGGGCCTCCCGCCCGAGTGAGGCACCATTTGTATCGGGAGACCTGGAGAACGCTGGGTGGTAGGAAATTTGTGTCAGCCCGATGATGCCACAACTTCCTACACAAAAATGTGTGAAAAAGTGACTTTTTCAGCAAAATTTCAGGTTTGCAGGGATTCTGGGTAAGAAACGTTGGGGGATCCATGCAAGCCATACCTCCCTGGAATCCTCCGGTGTCTACTTTTCAGAAATGTGTGGGTTTGCTAGGACTCCCTAGGTGGCCGCCGAGCCCAGGCCAAAAGTCATGGGACCCCTTGCAAAACCAGGTCGATCTTCTGATAGGCAATTTTGATGTCGCCTCAATACGTTTTGGGCTCTTGCCTGTCACGCGTACTTGGGCCTCCCACCCGAGTGAGGCACCATTTTATCGGGAGACCTGGGAGAACGCTGGGTGGTAGGAAATTTGTGTCAGCCCGGTGATGCCACAACTTCCCACACAAAAATGTGTGAAAAAGTGATTTTTTCAGCAAAATTTCAGGTTTGCAGGGATTCTGGGGAAGAAAACGTTGGTGGATCCACGCAAGCCATACCTCCCTGGAATCCCCGGGTGTCTACCTTTCAGAAATGTGTGGGTTTGCTAGGTTTCCCTAGGTGGCCGCCGAGCACCGGGCCAAAAGTCATGGGACCCCCTTGCAAAACCAGGTCGTTTTGTGATAGGCATTTTTGATGTCGCCTCAATACGTTTTGGGCCCTGCCTGTCGCGAGTACTTGGGCCTCCCACCCAAGTGAGGCACCATTTTTATCGGGAGACCTGGGGCAATACTGGGTGGTAGGAAATTTGTGTCAGCCCGGTGATGCCACAACTTTCCCACAAAATAATGTGAGAAAAAAGTGATTTTTTCAGCAACATTTCAGGTTTCTGGGGGATTCTGGGTAAGAAAACATTGGGGGATCCACGCAAGCCATACCTCCCTGGAATCTCCCATGTGTCTACTTTTCAGAAATGTGTGGGTTTGGTAGGTTTCCCTAGGTGCCGGCAGAGCTAGGGTTCAAAAACTACAGCTAGGCACTTTGCCAAAAAAGGGTCATTTTTCACAGTGAAATTGGGGTGTGTCCACGTTGCGTTTTGCGTCATTTCCTGTTGCGGGCACTAGGCCTACCCACACAAGTGAGGTACCATTTTTCTCAGAAGACTTTGGGGAACGTGGGGTGGGTGGAATTTTGTGGATCCATGCAGATTCCAGAACTTTCCACCACAGAAAAGCGAGGAAAATGTGTTTTTTTACACTTTTTAGGTTTGCAAGGGATTCTGGGTAACAGAACCTGGTGAGAGCCAGTCAAGTCACCCCATCCTGGATTCCCCTGGGTGTCTAGTTTTCAAAAATGTATAGGTTTGCTAGGTTTCCCTAGGTGCCGGCAGAGCTAGGGTTCAAAAACTACAGCTAAGCACTTTGCAAAAAAAGGGTCATTTTTCACTGTGAAAATGTGGTGTGTCCACGTTATGTTTTGCGCTGTTTCCTGTCGCGGGCACTAGGCCTACCCACACAAGTGAAGTACCATTTTTCTCGGAAGACTTTGGGGAATGCGGGGTGGGTGGAATTTTGTGGATCCACGCAGATTCCAGAACTTTCCCCCACAGAAAAGTGAGGAAAATGTGGTTTTTTTGACAATTGTTTAGGTTTGCAAGGGATTCTTGGTAACAGAACCAGGTGAGAGCCAGTCAAGTCACCCCATCCTGGATTCCCCTGGGTGTCTAGTTTTCAAAAATGTATAGGTTTGCTAGGTTTCCCTAGGTGCCAGCAGAGCTAGGGTTCAAAAACTACAGCTAGGTACTTTGCAAAAAAAGGGTCATTTTTCACTGTGAAAATGTGGTGTGTCCACGTTGCGTTTTGGGCCGTTTCCTGTCGCAGGCACTAGGCCTACCCACACAAGTGAGGTACCATTTTTATCGGGAGACTTAGGGTAATACAAAAATGTAGAGCAACTGTTATTATCTATTGACTTTTGATGCATTTCTTCCTTCCAAATGAAACACAATGTGTAAAAAAGAAGTCATTTTGAAAAATGTCCTATAATTCTCATGCTAGTATGGGTACTCCCAATTTCGGAAATGTGCAAATATCTACTATTTCTAAACTCTATATTTTGTTCCCATTTCAGAAATACATAGGTGTCTTTCAAACCAATTTTTCCATGTATAAATTTTCCCAGAATAATTGCTATATACCCGGTACATAATAAAAAACCATTGCAAGACGCTGCTCAGTTATTGGCTCTGGGTTCGTCGGGTTCTTGGTGAACCTACAAGTCCTATATATCGTCACAACCAGAAAGGTCCAGCGGATGTAACGGTATATTGCTTTAAAATAGCTGTCATAATTAGAAGAAGTTACAGGTGAAAATGTTGACACAAATGGCTGATTTTTCAACTAATTTTCAATTTTTCCTATATTTAACTGTTTGTATCTATAAAGAAAACTTGAAGGATCTACACAAATGACCCCTTACTGAATTCAGAATTTTGTCTACTTTACAGAAATGTATAGCTTTCCAGGATCCATTATTGATTTCATACCCATTTCTACCATTAACTGGAAGGAGGTTGAAAGCACAAAAAATAGCAAAAATAGACTATGTCCCAGAAAAATGCCAAAACTGTGTACAAAATGTTGGTTTTCTGACAAAAGTCTGCTTGTCCCTGAAAGCTGGGAAGATGGTGATTTCAGCACCACAACCCCTTTTTTGATGCCATTTGCAGGGGAAAAACCAGACGCTTTCATCTGTAGCCCTTTTTTCGCATTTTTCCCCAAAAAAAACAAAATTTTGCTGTATTTTGGCTAATTTCTGGGTCCCCTCCAGGGGAATCCACAAACCCTGGGTACCTTTAGAATCCCCATGATGTTGGAAAAAAAGGGCGCATATTTGGCGTGGATACGTTATGTGGTCAAAAAGTTACAGGGGCCTAAGCGCGAACTACCCCAAATAGCCAAAAAAAGGCTTATCACAGGAGGGGAAAAGGCCTAGCAGCGAAGGGGTTAAAAGTAAAGTAGTGTTTGTTGTCATAATTTTGCTTTCCTTGGTAGTTGTATTTGGGGTGGTTTGGTACCTAGAGGAACAACATCCTGTGCACACCTTGATAGGGACTACCCCGGTTCCAGCAGAGCACTCGTTTCTTACATTGGCCCCACATAAGGAGAGACATAGACAGACTTATGCACAAAATGCTTTCGTTCAGATGCTTCATCAGGTACACAGTACTACTAATGCCACGAACTGCTGGGTGTGTGGGCTACTTCCCTCAGTTATGCATAAAAATGATTTGCTAGTGTCATTGCCCCTGTCATATTTGGGTAGCTGTGAAGCCTGGTTCCAACTGCTCTCTATGGTATACATGAACTATTATGCTGATGCTATGAAAATGGTAGAAGCTGAATACGAAGCAGGGTTGGAATATATAGTGGTACACCAGGGATATACACCCGGACCAGATGGCAAGGAGGGTACCCTGCACCCTGCACCCTGATGCTTGTATGAATGTATTTGAAGCCCATGAAAATGTCTCTTGGTTGCAAAATGAAATGCTAGATTTCCAAGGATTTAATGTCACTGAATACTTTAAATGTTTCCAGGAACGCAATATCACTGAGTACAAAGCTGTGCCTGTCCCTGTGATCAACTCAACAGCCAGTTTCTGTGTTGAGGGAACGGGGAACATTTCAGTAGGACAGAGTCATTGTAACTACACCTACCGATTAAACACTACTAGCAGCCCACCTTTGCTTACACCTCCGAATGTATACTTCATCTGTGGGGAACAGGCTTATACATGGCTCCCGAGAGGGTGGTCTGGTCGGTGTTATGTTTCCTCTCTCTTGCCTCCCGTTTATATTGCACCACCCAATTACCACAAGGATCATCGACTACAGCGTAGGGATCTCCAGGTACACCGAGTTAAGACGGTTGTCAATGCAGACAATATTGATCAGACAGATACCTCGCTGCAGCAATTTACCGACATAATGAAGGGCATTCTACCGTTCTGGGGTCCCATGTTCAATAGTCGTAATATTCGTCGCCTTGCTAGAGTAGTTGAGGGAGTCATTAATACTACTGCCGGTATACTGACTAATATTACAGTCGAGATTCAGGCTACGAGGCTCGTTTCTCTTCAAAACCGTATGGTTTTAGACGTCATTCTGGCTGATAGGGGTGGAGCCTGTCACGTCATCGGCAGCAGTTGCTGTGTGTATATTCCCTATAGTGCCCCTACTGTATACTCCGCAATACAGAAATTGCACAGACTCGCCTCATATGTCCATCAGGACAATGGCTCATGGTCCCTCACTGTGTGGCTCTGGGGTCTAGTGACATCATGGGGTTGGAAAATATTACTTGTCCTAATAGCAATTGCAGGAGTCATCTTTACCTGTTGCTTATGCATTTACTGCCTTCCAGCCTGTTGCATCTATTGTATGAGTAAACTTGGCCCTACCCCTACATTGCCAAGAAGCGATAACAAAATTTCTGTTATGATGATGCAGGAAATTCAGGACATCATACTTATTGATGAGGGCATCTTCGAATATTAGGTGTCTTCAATGTTCATGCCCTGCTTGTTTTCCCCCTGTAACATGAGTGCCTTTGCTTATTCTTCCCCTCCCTTGGAATTGTAAAGACCCTACCGGATAGCAAAAAAGCATTTGCCACCCATGCTAAAAGGAGGGTCTGTTAGGTTTTAAAATCCCGTCCCTGCAATGTATTCCTTTCACGTTATATTAGGTTAGCAATGTGTGGCTAAATAGATGCCAGTTGTATTTACGTTATGCAACCCACTGAGTTATCCGCGTAATGTGCAGGCTTTAGTTGGCGAATGCGACTCCATTTTGTTTTTTGCAATCCTTATTAGGCTGCTTAGACTGTACCCGAGTTAGGCCTCATGGCCCGTAATGCTTGCCTCAGCAGAACACTGTATTTCGCTAATGTTTTTTCTTTCTGTCCAAGGCTGTTTCCCAACCTGCTAATGAGGAGACAATTCAGCTCTCACATACCGATCTAAGTGTGTAGTTCTGCTCCCACGTTAGGAGACGCTGAGACCCTGCGCAGTGGCCTTGGGTTTCTGATAACATGTACCCATCTGGCAGGTGGTAGCTCATCTCCCAGTGCCTCCTTTGTTCATGTTCGGCCCCGGCTGGTAGTTTTCCTTGGTGGGCGGGGTTGGAGGCTTTTGGGGAAGAATGATTACTCACTGTGGACCGTTGGAAAGTTAGTCCCTCGGCAGACATCTTAGGGTGCAGGTCATGATGGACTCCTCTGCAGAGCATTTCTAATAAAGCATGTAAGTTTGTATTCTCTACTGTCTGACCGACTCTTCATTCTTGGGAAGGCATAGCAGGTGGTTTTGAGAAAACCCGAGTGGCCTAGCGGGCCACTTCCTTCACTACTGGTTTGAATCACATTGAGAGACGTCTGGAAAATGAGCATGAAGTAATCTGACCAAGTTAATGGAAGTGGGGAACTAACTTGGAGGTCCGAGACATTCGCAAAAATAAGATCTAGTATATGACCTGCAGTGTGAGTCGGGCTTTTGCCCTTTAAGGACCGCCCCAGTGTCTATAGATGGTAGACAAGAAGTTGGGATTCTGGATCTGAGATCAGCTCTGTCCCACCAATCACATACGAGCTGAGAGGTGTAGTGCTGTACATGGATGGGAGGTGCAGACATATGGGATCTGAAGAAGTAAAAAGACTATTAGTAGACCTAAAGCAGAGGATAGAGAGTGAATGGTGAGAGGGAAATGAAGCAGGGCAAAATCATTGAGAAAAGTAAGAGGCAGGGTGAGAGATGTGGTGAGGTGTGGAGAGTGAATGACAAAGGTGGACATAAGAGTACACCAATCAGAAAGAGAATGTGATGAAGCCAAGGGAAAGGGGAAAGATGGAGGTGCGAGGGGCAGAATCCACATGCTACGGTTAGAAGCTGCAGAAGAGGTGACAAGTACAGAACATTGAGAGTATAGCATGAAGGGGAGAGGTGATGATGAAAGAGAGGTGAAGAGTAGTTAAGGGAATGGAGAGGTGTATGTAAGAGGGGCAGGACCAGAAACATAAGGTGAGAGGCTGTGTGGAATGATGAGAGATAAAGGGTAGTGCATGGAGGGTAAAAATGGATTTCAGATTTCCATTACGAGAGAGAAAATGGAAGAGGCTTGCGGAGAAAGGAGATGTTGAGAGATGAGCGTGTAGGTTAAGGTGGATGTCAGAGGGGTTAAACCAGTATGAGAGGGTAATAGACTGTGCAAGAGGTGAGATGGAAAGTACAGCATGGATAGGAGAGGTAGATTTGAGAATGCAAATAAGTTAAGTATGAAAGTGAGAGGGTAGAGGTGATGTTAAAATTACTTTAAACTCATGTGCAGCTACCTACATTGAGCCATATGCCAACAATGGTAATTCCCTGTCTCTTTATTTTCCATGTGCAAAATTGGGTTAGTTTTGAGATGTTGTTTTCCTTTCCAAAGGGTATTGATCTGGAATCATCCTTTATGTGCCTGCAGATTATAAGCCTGCTATGTGAGCACTCTTATGACTCTAGACCTTTTTAAGAAGTGTAGCTGCAAGTGGGACATTTTTTGCACTTGTCCTGACTGGGCATCTAGAGATCATAGATCATTCCCTGCTACCTAGCCTCAGTAAACAGTGGTGTGGGGGATAAGAGAGGTCCACCCAGGATACTTAAGCCTGGCCTGACAAAACATACTGGCCCATAAGATAGTTCAGGCCCAACGTCTTGGAGTAAGTTCTGCGGGTGAGCAGACTAGGATGCATGGAAGGGATTGTATGGAAGGGAGTCAGATGCATCAGGCCCGGTAGTGAGATTGGCTGGATTCTTCCACCTTTTTTGGTAATGACACATACATCATCCCATACTGCTTGAGACTCCCTATACTGACCTGGCCACCTGCACTGCAGTAGGGCCGAGATCATTAAGAGTGAAGGCTCTGGTGGAGTGCTGCTCCAACACTGCAAAACTCATCTGGACACTGGATTTGAGACTGCACAATTGGGATGATGGGGCGGTGCCAGGCCAGCCTGGACATCACTACCCTGTTTTGTGTTTTTCAAACATGCATTAATCTGGAAACAATTGGTGCTTCAGAGAAAAATATCAGTTGTGAAGAGAACTAGGGCCTGACTTTTCGATTCAATTTGGTTGATGTATTGTATTTCCACAAGACAGAGTTGTAATTGATTTCTACTTATTTTATTAGGGGTTTTATAGGTATTGTTGGCCAGCTTACAGGTAACCACACTAGACAAGTAACTTCTTATAAAGCTGTTTCAACAATGCCAGAGAATGAATTGTCAATAGAAGTCACTTGCTGTAATGTGACTTCCTGTGATATTACATCCTAGGCAATATTTAGGGGGCTTGCATGTTCTGGTTCTGCTAGGGGCCCAGGAAATCCTAGGACCGGCCCTGTTGCCAGTGTATGTGTTTTCTTGGCACATACTTTTGTGTGTGCATTGATGTTAATTTGCCATGACATGTAGAGCTGAGGTGTACTCATCAATACATTTATGTGTACATATATCTATGCGCCTATACCCATTTCAACTCCTACCTTTAAGATGGGTCTGTCTCTGTATTTCCAGTTCACACTGTGGATACCCTATGCTGACATTCTCGGCGGAGACGTCTGTGACGTTTCGGATTCTCAAATTCATCGATTATGTATAGTAGCGGGATAACATGCATGATGGGCTCTAAAGCTGCACAGGAAATGTGGTGGGAAACTTGTTGTGTTGTTTTTTGGACTTATGAGCCTCCACATCCGCCAGCTCTGATGAGGTGGTTAGACCGACACAGACGGCGCGTAGGAAATACGGATTCATCATAGGGCGGGCGGTTCCTGGGATGGACTGCACTCCGATCGGCTCCATTGGACCTTCCAGAGCGCTTCACGGTCAGATTTTACAGTCGAAGTCGGAAGAACCATGTCGTCGGTAAACCATGTATTGTTAGGCATCATAATAGTGCTGTCGGAGCGACCTGCTTCCGACGTGACATCGGCCAGTCAGACCAACCCTGACAATAGACCGTGGAGGCACTTCCGACTGACATCGTAATCGGCCCCTAAATATCAACAACAAAGAAATCAAAATATTTTAATTAATTTTTGTAATATACATTTTATAATATTTAAATTAAAAAATGAATTCATAAACCATTAATTTTTTTATTAAAAATAACATCTAATCTTAACAAAAAACAAAAACACCCACATACAAATAATGTATTTTAAAAACGCTTTCACAAGTTAATTTTTATTTCAAAATAAAAATAAACACACACAATTTACAAAAAATATTTCCAATATTTTTTAATATTTAAAATAAATTAAAAAATTCATAACAATATGTAACATACCTTCTCACCTATATTCTCTAAAAACCTAACATCCCACTCGTAAATTGCTAAAATAAAAATAATGTAAAAAAAGTTATCATTTTTTTGTAAACATTATTTCAATTTTTTTCAATTTTAAATTACTACCCACCCTTATCACCTATAACACCAACATCTCACTCCTAAATTACTTCAAATATTTCACATTTAAAAAAATTCAAATTACAAAACGTATTTCCAATTTTTTGATAACTTTAAAAATACATTTTCACTCCTACCTACTAAAATTCAAACATCCCACTAATATGCATCCTCAAATTCTATTTATAATGTTTTAAACATTTGTACATTTTTTTTAATTTACTCTTTACTTTTTTCCCTATAAAGCCAACATCCCGCTCCTAAATCTTTTAAAATTCTATCATTTATTTCAAAAATAAAAAACAATATTATTATACAATTTTTTTTTTTAATTTAAATTGCTCCTCACCCTTATCTCCTGTAAACCCAACATCCTGCTCTTAAAAATATTATGAAACACAAAAAACCAAAAATTCTACAATTTACATTTGTTAAAACATAGAAAATTGCGCTTTTTGTATTTACTATTAATGACAAAACATTCAAAAATATCAGAACTATATTTTACTAAAATATCAATATTATATACAATGATATTTTTAATATCAATATTTTAGACAACGATAATAAATACTACACCTAATTTCGCTATTTTTGTCTTCGACATTACTTACCATGATATTTTCAAATAGCAATACTTTAAACACAATATTTTTGTCACACAATATTTTTTTTCCGATATTTTGTCTGAATACCTCATAATATGATTGGTGGGGCCGTAGCGCACCGCCAAGATTATTACGGCCAAACACCGACGCACAACAGGCAGGGATCGGATCCCTGGCGGTTAAGGCTGTCCCATGGCAGTCTGACTGCCAAAGTTGTAATTCAGCAGTCGGGCCTCCGGTGTGGCGGTGACCGCCACACCACCGCGGGTTTGGTGGTCCTATGGACCGCTAAACTCGTAATCTAGCCCATAGTATTTTGTGCTACGAGCCAACAAAAGACTCATCCCAAAAGTGTTTGTCATACTGAAATCCACATTCAGAATGTCAAACTGATCACGGAATTAACTTTGCAGCTAAGAATGATAATATCATCTAAAACAGATTTGTTAAAACAATATTATTTAAATAGAAGCCAGGCACGTCTGCCACAAAACATTCTCCTTGTGGCACATTCTCTCATGAAGGAACATTGAGGTAGCATGTCGCGGTTCAATAGAAAGCTGTTGCTACTATAGCCTTGACTCTGCTGACGATGTAGTAATATGAAAAGCATGACTCAAATACATAAGCCGAAAGGAACTGAAAAACAAAGGTGTGCAGTTCCTATGGGAGGTAGGTTGGAAGGGTCCTGAGTGATCAAGTCCGGGGGATCTGATCCTTCAGGAGCAAGAGCCCTCACACACCCCGAGGGGTGTCATGTTTCATGATTGGGCTGCTCCTCGTTGGGCCGGCGCTGCAATATCCAACGGGCCCCGCGAGGGGGCTCTTTGCCGGAGTTCTTTTGAGCTGCCGTCTGTGAAGTGTAGGTGTAATGATGAGGGTGTCTTGTGTGAGTAGAGTGCAATAAAGTGTTAAAAATCACTCTAGGGATTCGTCAATGGGGTCTTTAATGTGTTGAACCCTAGGTTATATTAAAAACAAGTGTGAGCTTGGGTGGATATAATGGTCTACGTTAGCTCAGGGTGTAAGTGGTGGTCAACATGTTTCTTGCCTATAAAGTCTTGGGAGATCAAGGAAATTTGTCAGGACCGTGTGTGAAACGTACTAAACTACTCATAAAGGGACATTTACGTACACATGTCCAGCTAAGAGCCATACTATCCCATGTGCAAGAAAGATATAGAGTATAACTTAATGCGTACAACAATAATGTCTACCTAGTAGGGGGAGAAGAAGGGTAGGGGAGAAAGGGATGAAAGGCACAGCAATAATACATACAAGATGCAATGACAGTGTCTGTGCCTAACTAGGTAAGCATGCCTAGTGGTCGCGCGCTCCAATCAAGTGCCTGGCTGGTCTAGTTATGGATGTGTGGTGGTCGGTCTTGCCATGGATACCATGTGTCCGATGGTGGTGGGACCGCCACAGACGGGGTGTTGGTGGGGGGCGGTCCCATTGTCATCATTATCAGGCCCTTAGTATCCTCACTCTGTTGACTCAAGGCCTTTGCCCCCCTTCAATTACACATGACCTGTCTGGTGATATGTTATTCATGTTTTTGCAGCACACATAGAAATAAGAAAAGGCCTCAAAGGATAGTTTTTGTGCAGTAAGGTATGCCTTCTGACCACACGTCAGGCACCCTTACTATATGATGCAAAGTTGACTGCCTTGGCACTAAGCAGCCATAAGTGCGCCAGGGCTAGGAGAGAGCAGAACTACACCGTATCTTTGAAAACATGGTGCAGTGCTGCTATCTTTCACACAATGCAGGGCAGCAACTTCACTTGCTGTGCTGTGTTGCTTAAAATATTAGTAATGTACCCCTAGTATTACAGGTCAGACTCCCATGCTAACACTGGACAGTCTGCTCCATCGTTAGATTTAGAGATTGGACCTAGGCTGGGTTTATTCATATGGACTGGCATTAAAACGAGGCTGCAGTCTGTTGGATTGTTATTTTTTTGGACAGTTCTCACATGGTTTCACTGGAAATGGAGCCCTCCCACTAATGTTTTCACCAGGGGACACACACCTAACTTCTTTTTGATTGATTGATTGATTGATTTTCTAAGGGACTATTGCTTCAAGTCAGGCTCAGATGTAAAGACTTTTAGCCTATGAATAAGTCATTTGTCTGCTAGGATTAACCCTCTACAGCAATATCGATTTAATTTCTTTGAAACATGAGCATTGTGTGATGCAAGGAATACTTTTCTTCCAGCTTCCAAAGGAGCAAGACATTCTGCAGGAAGCAATTGATCGGAAACAAACAAAGCAACTATCTTCGAACAGGCCTCTCTTATGCAAATATTTAATACACCAGTAAACAAGTTATGCCACCTCATTCCTTGATTGCACATAATGATACAGAGCCTCGATGGTAAAATATTCCAAGCCCTGAAGCTGTTGCAGGTTAGAATAGCAGCGTTCATATATCAAATATTTTCATTTCTGAAAGAATACATTGAGGCCCAGATTTACTAAGATTTTATGTTGTGTGGCCTCACTTTTTTGGCACAGTCTCGATGTGAAATCTATTTTGGGATTTATAAAAATACCGATTTGCATGGCTTTGAAAAAAATCACCATGCTTCAGGTAGGCATTACATGGGCTTTGCATTTAGGGGAATCCACCTTTGTATTTTGATGCAAAACCACATTTACAAAGACTTGCAAACGTGCGTTTGAGCCAAAATGGTGTCTACCTGAGACAGGCGTAAGGAGGGGAAATATCTATATTTCTCCTAGTTTGTTCCTTTTTGTATGTATATTGCATTTTGCAGCACACACACACACAAAGAGGAAACTAACTAACTATAATGCAGACATCCTTGCACCATGAAGCAGGGGCACCTGTGTTAACACTAAGGGGCCGATTCCGATCTCGGCCGGTAGGGCTCCGAATCGGATTCGGCTTTACCGGATCCGATTCGGAGCCCTGTTTCCCGACCGATTCGTACGCGGGTCCGGCCGAGCGAGTACGATGCAAGCGCCCGTGAAATCGCCGACCGACTCGTACGCGGCTTCAACACGCTCCGACCGACTCGCTCGGACTCGACTCGCACCGCGCAATGGAGACGTTCCCCGGCCGGGTATGTACGATGCGCGCCGCGAGCAGTCCGACCGAGCCGCGCACTCCGGCTCGAAAGAGCAGTCGGAGCTGTACTTTGGGGGTCCGTGTCGGACCCCCCTGTACGCGTAGCCGCGCGAGTCGCACACAGGGGGGACCCATGGGTCCCCCCTACTTGTGCGTGTACGGGGCGAGACGCTTCGCCGCGTACACGCTGTATGGGGCGCCCTTGTCCGCCTCGCACCCATTGAGTCAATGGGAGCCCGCGTACGCGTTGTACGACAGGCTCCCATTGACTTCAATGGGAGTCCGACCGACTCGAGTCCAATGGCGTACGTGCGCATCGTACTCGTTCGGTCGGGCTGCACGGGTCCGATTCGGTCGGAAATCTCTCCGGGTCCGGCTCGGTCGGAGAGATTTCCGGCCCGAATCGGAATCGGCCCCTAAGCAGTTACAAGTGCGCCAGCATGAAGAGTGCAGAACTGAACCATATATTTGTAAATATGGTGAAGTTCTGCTCTCTCCCCTTCACACAAAGCAGAGCGACTACCTCTCTTGTTGCCCTAGCGTTGTAGGACATTTAAGTAAATCCTGGCCTTCATTTTGAAAGACAGAGCCAATGTTTAAACCTAATGGAAAAATGTCCCACATATTGCTCATAAATATAGCAAAATGCTTAGAGTATTTGGTATCTTCTGAAAGTCTCCTAGTTAGAGGTGACTTTGTGCTATGCCTGGAGGCAAAGAGTGCACTGAGGTTGGTCTTCGTATGATGCAATCAAAGTTTTAATGCTCATTGCTAAAGCCTCTTTCCGAAAGTGTCCTCATCATTCTAACATCTAAAGGTTTTCTGCCAGGTTTGAAATTGAATGTTAGGAGCATTCACTTGCCTTCAGAAGTATGATACATATAACAGGGAAAGCTGGCACAATGTCTTACATTTCCTGATGTTTGCAGAAAAGAAATAGCACAAAATCTGCAGAGATCTACAGGCTCTACATAATGTGAGATATGAAATGACAGGATAAAGACTACTTAGAATTTCATGGTGACCTATCTCCCGATTTGTCTGGTGAAGAGAGAAAAACACAAAAGAAAATGTTTCCTTTCTTTGCTTATGTGGAGGCTTAAGGGATCATTTAGGCTTGACAGAGTGAGAGCACTGGAGTAAGTTGTCAGTGATCTTGCTCCACACAACTCATAGTTCTCCCACTGTATTTAGAGTCCAGGGAAGTGCTGGGTTTCTGATGGCAGAGATCCCACTGGCTCAGAGATAGGAAGCCTCTGACCTGACAAGCTGTCCGCCAGATGGGCACCAAGTCATAGCGACAGATGTCCTTCTCTATTTAGGGTTGGTGAATGGCCACTAGATCACTGTGAGAGTTGCCCTACCCTATTGAGAGAGGGGCAACCGTCATTAATTGTTCCTGCCAGTATCTAATATGCAAGGTATTCTAGACATAGGCACAAAAATTTTGAAGGTCACCATACAAAGGGAGAAAACTCCCTTTGCTTCAGGGCCATTTTTTTTTCTACCGAAAAAGCCAAACTTAAAATTTACCAGTTTGTTTCCTCAAAACAAACATTCTGTCAAGTGAACGATTTAAACACAGCACCTACTCTGCACAACGTCTGTGCTGGTAAAGAAGCCACAACAGTGACTGCTCCCTCCATAGCACAAACATTCCTACCAGGCAGGTGGGAACCCCTCAGTATGACTGATGGTCTATCAGGCTCTACATGACTCCCATACATTTTCAATGGAGCTCTCTATTGAAGTTCAAAGGGGGAGTGGAGTTGGCCTAACGGCTAGGGGGGGTCGACCTCGAATCTGGGGAACTGGGTTCGAGTCTGAGCAATGACGCTGAACATCCTGTGATTCTGGGCAAATCACTTAGGGGCATATTATCAAGAACGGCGTTAAAATTATCGCCGGTTTAGCGGCAGAAAACTGCCGCTAAAGCGGCGATAATGGGCTTGATAATATGCCCTGGAGAATTCCAATAGAAGCCCATGTTCACACCAGAACATGGACTTCTATTGGAATTCTCAAGGGCATATTATCAAGCCCATTATCGCCGCTTTAGCGGCAGTTTTCTGCCGCTAAACCGGCGATCATTTTTAACGCCGTTCTCGATAATATGAATGTGTCCTCATGTAACGCAACTGGTGCTATGTAAAGCGCTCTGATACCCGATACCTTCGGGTCAAGTTCGCGCTATATAAAACTCTGTTAAATAAAAATAAAAATAAAAAAGGTTGGATAGGGCTTTTATTGCACCTTGGATTTTTCTCGGGGGCTGGAGCCCTTGAAGGCCAGTTCTGAAAGCCCAGGGGTCTCCTGGTTCCTCCGTCACTTTCTCCAGCTCCCCGTGGTTTATTGCAGGAGGCATAGGGAGGCTTCAAGAGTAAGAGAGGGAGGGTAAAGGTAGCAAGGTAGAAAGAAAGCAATCAGAGAGGGAGAAATTAGAGAGGACAGAGAGAGAGAGAGAGAGAGAGAGAGAGAATGCATGGATGGATGGAAAAAGAGAGGTTGTGTAAGGAGACAAAAGGAGAGAAGCTAAAATTCAATATTTTTTAGCATGATTCTCAATCTGGCTTCCACTCGGGTTTCAGTACTGAATCCACTCTGCCAGAGGTTATTTGTCAAAGAAAATCTGGGCCTGGGGTGGTCTGCCATGGTAGTCCTGCTTGACCTATCGGCTGCCTTTGATACTGGTTCGCACTCTACCCTGTTGGACAGAATCAGACTGGCAGGTATTCGGGGCCACACATTTGCGTGGTTAAAATCTTTTCTTGATGGCATATCGCAGATGGTTCACCTTTCTCTATTTACATCTACACCTACACCACTTGAATATGGAGTCCCTCAGGGCTCAGCCCTGAGTTCAGCTCTTTTTAACTTATATCTAGAACCACTGCCTAAGTTGATTGAATCCTGGGGTGTGCAGGTAGCATCTTACGCTGACGATACCCAGCTCCTTCTATCATTTCAGGAGCATAATTACAATGCCCTTACTACTTTTAAACAGTGCCTGCAGGGAGAACCAGAGTGGATAAATGCCAACTATCTTAAATTAAATTCTAAAAAAAATTAAATCCATTTTTTTGGATCGAAGTGCCCGCCTGCTCATGCAAGTGGTGGAGAAACTTAATCCTTCTCTCAAATCAACTGGCAAAAACCTGTGAATAATATTCAATTCTAATCTGTCCTTTTCTTCACAAATTCAACAGGTGTCTGCTGTTTCTTTTACAAAGCTCAAATCTCTGAGAAAAATGCTCCATTTGGTTCCAGAGAACACTCGGAAAAAAATCGTTCACATGGTGGTAACGTCTAGACTGTATTATGCTAACATTATCTATCTGGGTCTTCCCACCTTTCTAACCCACAGACTCCAGATCGTACAAAATGCAGCAGCAAGATTGATTTTAACAATTCCTCATTGTTATCAATCTCGCCTCATTTGAAACACCTGCACTGGCTGCTGATAGCCAAGCATATTAAATTTAAAGCACTTTCCTTTGCTTTTAGAGCAGTATGAGGACTTGAAACCCCTTATTTAAGAAAAAGACTCCGGCTTTACCAACAATTCACGTCATTAAAATCAAAGAGCCTTATATTTTGCAGGTTCTTAAAATTTTCAAGTCTAGAAAAGGGGGTAAATGTTTTTCATTTTTGATGGCAAAACTTTGGAATGCATTGCCCACCAGCCTTTGTAGGGCTTCTTTTGAGTCCTCTTTCAAAAAGGGGTTAAAAACGTTCCCCGTTGATGAGGCCTAGATCATCTCATCCTTCTTACCAGCAGCTTAGTTTCTCTTGCTAGTAGCATCAGGACACCTCTTCGGAAGCAGCAATGTGCTGTACAAGAGCATTTTGATTGATTTTGATTGATCTCTTGAAGCATTTTGTCAGGTCTGTTTTGCTTCTTCAGTCTGGCCATGCAAGTGCCTTTTTTTTCAAAATGCAACATTCTTTCCCTAAAACATCTTGTAAGAAAATAACAGAAACCACCCTACCAGCAACTATACATGGATATATGCACACATACCTTGGGAACTTAGGGGCCCATTATGATAACCGCTATTTCCCTCCGCCCGCCACCCATTTTCGCCCCGCAGGGGGTGACCCCGGCGGACGGAGAGACCGTCCGCCGGTTTTCCGCCAGTCGACCAGTCGACTGGGCGGAAAAGGGGCTACATATGGTGGCGGTGTCTGCTAGACACCGCCATCCATATTAGAATGGGTGCGGGAAGCAGCCTTTCCGTGGCGGCGATGCCGCCACGAAAAGGCATGCGGAGTTTGCTGTTGGGGGCCCGTTGCGGGCCCCCAGTGTATTGGGGGGGTGGGGGGTGCACATGGGGGGTACCTATGGTACCTCCCTACATTGTCATGGACAAGGTGGCAGGCACCGCGCGGTGCCCGTCACCTTGAGCATGACAATGCACACAGTGCATTCCCAGCATTGTGGCGGGCGGTGCTGTGTGCACCCCCCGCCACAATGCTGGGAATGGAGGATGCCACCGCCGCGGTGGCATCCTAATCGCTGGTGCGGGACCGCCACACCACTGGCGGACGGTCCCAGCACCGCTAGGGTGGCGGGCGGACGAAAGTCCGCCTGCCATCCTAATAGGCACTAAAGTGCTCTAAGTTGAGGATAGGGGAAGATGTAGTGGTTTTGGGAAGGAGATAGACAGGGGACAGGTGTATGCTCTTTTTTCAGAGGCATCACAAATCAAGAGCAAAGCCAAAGGAGAAAGAGTTCCTGATTTAAAGCTGCATTTTCTGCAAGCCAGCTACAGTGAGCAGTTTCAGTGCTAGTGCTTGGAAACAGGTGCTAATTTGAGCCAATTGACTCTGGCTGAGAAGATGCTAATATATTGACGGAGTAGAGCTGCCAAACATGTCTTCTAATGGCTTGGAGTGAAGCCTGGAGAATGTGACATGTTTGTTTCCCTTACGTCCGTGCCCCCAATGCATTATGCACTGCTGGGGCCCACTGAGCTTCTATATGCATCTTGCTCTCTGAACCCCTTTGTACAATGCACCCCAGACTCTCTCTTACTAAGGACTTTCCATCCTTTTTCATCCTGCAATCCTCAGCCATTTGCACCCTATACTTCTCAACTTCTAGGGTCTTGCATCCCCCATACCCATGAACATTTTTCTCCACACCCTACTAAAATCTGGATCCTATAGACCCTTAAACCTTGTGATGTCAACATCTTTGCTACCTTAAATTCCCCTTGAACACGTTCCGCAACCTTTGAACATGTCTTCACGGCTGCACTCATCATCCCTCCTTGAATACTACACTCCCCTTAAACCCATATTCTTCAGCCCTTTGTACCCCTGTGCTCCCTAAATTTACACTGTATCCTTCCTACCTATTGCATTTGCACTTAACACTACCCCACACTTTCCATTCATTTGTACTGTGCACTCCCCACTCACATCTGTGTACTTCAACATGTGCACCTCAGTCATTGCTCTCTGCAGTTCCCAAACACTTGCTTCTTGAACTCCCCACTTCCTTTCATTATTCAATGTCTAATTATTTGCACTTTTTTTTTTTAAGTTCAGAAAATAATTTTATTGACAGAAATAGGGGAGTCAATACACAGTTCACAATATTAAGCTCATGTCATTACATTAAAATTTGCTACAGTAAACTTATATGAATCAGACTAATGAGTAAGAATAAAAAGAATCAGACGACAGGAATAGATCATGAAGAACATTGGAATCTCCAACATTCTGGGAACACTTTAGGGGGTTCAGGGGGCTTTTAGAACTTCTTGTTGAAGTGGTCGTAACTGGGAACACCGTCTGGCACTTGCGTTAAGGTGCATAGTGACGGGCGACCATAAATCTAAACGTCTCGATGCCATATGTATAGGATACACAAAGGCAGTATCCAACCTGTGATTATGGCAAACAGCATACCACCATACCTTGTAAGAAATTTTTGTGAAATCTTTCCAATTTGCAGTAATTTGTTGAAATGCAACCGCTAATAACAAATCAATAATTTTAACATTAAGCGTAACACTTTCCCAACAAGATGAGAGACTTCCTAAAAAAACATTAGCAAAGGAAAAAGAGAACTTAGTTCCAAAGATCAGGTTAATTTGGTACCACACTTGTTTCCAAAAATTATGAACAATTGGACAAGAGAAAACCATATGAAATAAGTCAGCATTTGGGGAAGAACATGTCCAACAAACATCGGGGACAGTCGCAAACCTTTTACTTAAAACATTCGGTGTTAATAAAAGCCTATTGTATACAAAAAACAGCGTTTGCGTTATGTTAGCAGCTCTGGATGATTTACGAATCTTGATCCATAAGTTATTCCATAAGGACACTGGCCAAGATGACAGAAAATCTCTTTCCCATGTTTCTTCTATTTTGGATTTCTGCCTAACAGAGCCTTACCTAGAGGGGTTCGGTGTGATGGGAACATCAGGTATAGCAGACAAATGATTATATGTATCCATAACAGCTTTTTTAAGTAGGTTGTATTTATGGATAAATGAGGCAGGCAAATTAAACAATTGACTAAGTGAAGCGAAAGGCAAAAAATCTGATTGCGAGATTAGCTGATGGATCCATATTAATCCTTTTTGTCGCCAAGTCCTCCAATAGAATGGTTTATTTCGGACAAGTAGGGCTTTGTTATGCCAAATTGTTGAGTTGAGGAAAGAATCCATAGTACTATGAATAGGTGGAGACACCGATTCCAGGAGTTTCGAAGTCAATTTGATTATGGGAGTAGATAAGGCCTGCGGTTTGCGTGAGAAGGATAAGTATTCATGAAAAGAAAAAGGGGATAAAAAAGACGTTCAATTGTAATCCATAAAGGACAGTCTGTCGTGGAGTCAAGCAGCCAAAGAGAGGCCTGACGTAAGAGGAATGCTTTCTGATATGTCTGAAAATCGGGAAATTAACTCCACCTTCTGTTTTAGGACGGGTTAGTTTAAAAAGAGACATTCTGGACTTCTTTTTGTTCCATAGGAAGGAAGAAAGGATGGAGTTAATCTTCTTAAAAAATTTAGCAGGAATAGTGACCGGGATGTTAGAGATGGTGTATAGAACTATGGGTGACAACATCATTTTTATAGTGTCCAGGCGGCCCCACCAAGATAAATAGAGAGGGTGCCATTTTGTGGATAGATCTAAAATCTTTTGAGTACATTTGTTCATACATAATGTTACTGTGTCTGAAATTGAAGGAGTTATATGTAATCCTAGATATCTAATGTGGTCAGGTTTCCATGTGAAGTTGGAAGCACTAAAATCCGATTTGAAAGTATACTTAGTTAAAGGTAAAATCTCACACTTATCATTATTCAATTTGTAACCAGAGATATTTGAATATGCTCGTACTTCTGCTAAAAAGGCAGGGATTGATTCATTTGGTGTTGACATAAAAAGCAGAATATCATCCGCATAGGCCGCTATTTTGATATGGGAATTTGTTGTCTGAAAACCATGTAAATTGGGATTCTGGCGCAATTTAGAGAGAAAAGGTTCTAAAGCCAAATTGAAAAGGAAGGGTGAAAGAGGTACTCCCCTTCCCAGATCAAAAAATGGAGAGATCAAACCATTGGCACAGACTGCCGCACGAGGTTTAGAGTAAAGAAGAGAAATTAAGGATGTAAATTTAGGGCCAAAACCAAACCACTTGAGGGAATAAAACAAATAGGTCCACTCGACTCTGTCGAATGCCTTTTCGGCATCCAGTGCAATCGCCGCAAGTGGTTGCTTTAAGTGGGAAGATTTAGATAAAACGTTAAAAAGGAGTCGTGTGTTATCAGTTATAAATCGACCCTTGACAAATCCAGATTGTTCTTTTCCTAGCAGATTTGGTAGGTAGGAGTCTAATCTTATAGCTAAAGCTTTGGAAAAGATTTTGTAGTCAATATTGACCAAGGATATAGGCCTGTAATTTTTACAATATTTGGAATCTTTACCCTCTTTGGGGATAAGGCAGATATGCGCTTCTGAAAAAGAACCTGAGGAGCCACCTAATGTACTAAAGGAATTTATTAGGGAATATAATTTGGGCATTACAAGTTTAGAGAAATGGAGATAAAACTCAACAGTGAAACCATCTGGTCCTGGTGCCTTGTCTTTTTTGAGGACTTGAAGGGCTGTTAAAAGTTCCTGCTGCGTTAGATCTAACTCCAAAGAGGATAAGTCCGGGAGGGTATGTTGAGGTTTTTGGATATTAGAGAAAAAATGCGACAAGGAAATGTCAGTGGGTTGTATTTCGGAGTCGTATAATGACTTGTAAAAAAGAGAGAATTCATTCAAAATTTCAGCATCCTTGAATTTTAACTCTAATTGTTCATCATAGATTGATTCAATGTTTAGTTTATTGTGTCTAATTTTTAAATAATTGGCCAATATCTTCCCTGCTTTATTTTTACCTCCATAAAATTTTGCGCTAGATTTTAACAAGTATAATGAAGCATCCTCCGTTGATTTTTCATTGAACTGCATTTTGGCATTAATAAGAGCTGTCAGACACTGTTTCGAGTGTGAAGTGTAATAGGAGTGTTCCAGTCTTTTAATGTCCTGAAGAAGATTCTTAGTGAATTTACGGGCAGATTTTCGTTTCTTAGCAACAAAGCTGATTATAAAATCTCTCGCAGAGGTTTTGAATGCATCCCATACAATTGAGAGTGGCATGGATTGGGTCTGATTAATTTAAAAAAACTCGTCAAAAAAGGTAGTAAAGGAAACAGTAAATTTCGGATCCAAGAGGAGAGCATTGTTAAAGCGCCACCTTCTAGGACCAGTAGCTTTAGGTAGGATATCCAGACCAATTGAGACAGGGGCATGATCTGATAATAAGATGGGGCCAATCTCTGCGAGTGTAAGAGTTTGCGAAATATTATGTGAGACAAATATATAATCGATTCTTGATTGAGTATGGTGTGAGGGTGAATAAAAAGTGTACTCTCTGGAAGTCGGATTACAAAGACGCCAAGCATCGAGGAGTTTATGTTGGGTGATAGTGTGAACAAAAGACTTGTGGGGTTTATTAGGAACAAAGGAGACTCTGGAGTTCCTGTCAATAAATGGATCAAAAATCTGATTGCAGTCACCGGCTAATATGAAATTATCCTACATGCAGTGAGTGACTTGCTTGGTCAGGGTAGGCCAAAAAGAAGGTTCACCGCAAGTAGGAGCGTAGACATTTAGAAGAGAGACTGGAGCACCCCTTAGTGACAATTTAACATTCAACCATCTACCATCACCATCCGATTCTTGGGATACAAATAAGAACGGAAGAGATTTACGGCAGAGTATCATTACTCCATTGCGTTTGCCGTCACCTGGGGAATAGTAAACTTCACCTACCCAACCTTTTTTAATTTTAATGATTCAGCTTCCGAGAGGTGTGTTTCCTGCAAGAATACAATGTCAGCACCTAACCTGGCTAAGTGGGTCAGGACTCTCTGCCTTTTGATGGGAGAATTTAACCCCTAACGTTCCAGGTAAGCAGTTTTAATGACATACGTTATTGAAAACAGAATGATCTAAATAAATAAAACAAAAGACCGATTCATTGTAACAGCAATGTAGAGTAAATAAAGAATCCAGAAAAAAATAAAAAGGTATATCAAAAATAGAGTAAAGAAATATGCAAAAAGCGGATAGCCAAAGCCAAGAATAAAATTCGAATACAATAGTGCAACAGTGAATAAACCAAGTAAATAAGTGATGACAGAGCACAGAGATGTGAAGAATAAAGTGACAAGAAAAGCAAGGAAGAAGAGAATTGACAATACCCAAGAAAAAAATAAGAGAAATATTTGAATGGAAAAAAAGAGGAAAAGATGAGAACAAAGAGAAAATGTAGGGAAGTAACATACCTACACGAAAAAGGGTCAGGAAAACAACACGAGGGGGGAGGTGGAACCACATGGAACAAACGGGGCATCCAGGTTCAGCCAACGGGGGACCAGGGGGAGACCACGCCATGAAAGTAGTAGATCTGTGAAGACGAAGAACAACAAATAATAAAGCATTTAAGAAAACGCACAATGAACAAGAGAACATAGGAGATTTGCAAACAAGCAAACATGTATTGGATGATAATTAAAGCATCGAGTTCATCCAAAACTAGTAAAGACACCTCTCATATGAAGAGGTAAACAAAACAAAGGTCAAAACATTTAGCAATTATAATAAATGAAGAAAATCAAGTGTTGTTCGAAGAGGAAGAACCTGCCAGTTCCATAGCATTTGGTCTGCAAGAGTTTATGAAGCTTTGTAGCCGCACAGGATCTTCATATGTTGTCGTTCTGTTGTTGAAGGTGACTTTGAAAAGGCAGGAATGGAAAAGTCCATATCGAGCGCCCATTGACCTTAAATCTGGTCTCAAATTGAGAAACGCCTTGCGCCTATTAGCAGTAGCTTTGGCATAATCTTGTGCGAAAAATAAGGTTGAGCCAGACCAGGTGATTCGTTGAGAAGATCTAACCGCTGACAAGACCTTTAACAAATCCGTGTACTCTAAAAAGTATAAGATGACACCTCTAGGCCGTTGTGGAGATGAGGAACTTGGAGAAAGTCTGCCCAGCCTATGAGCTCTTTGTATGTTGAGTACCGTGCCGTCTGCCAAATGTAGTACTTTGGGGAGGAAAGATTTAAAGAAGGTGAGAGGATCTGACCCCTCAACTCCCTCCGCCAAACCATAAATACGCAGATTATTCCTCCTATTGCGGTTTTCGAGGTCTTCAATCTGTCGTTGGAGCACGGAGACTTGAGATTGAAGCTGAGAGACATTCGCACTTGTATCTCGGAAGGAAGAAACACTCTGTTCAACTGCAGTGATTCTTGTGTCAAGTTGGGTCCAGTTGTCAGTGAGAGTTTGTAACTTTGTATTAGTTTCCTCCATAAAGGGTCGAAGGGCCCTGATTTCTTCCAACAATAACTCCATAGACACAGGAGAAGTCGATTTAGGAGGAGAAGGAGGATTTTGTTTTAAGCGCTTAGTGACAGATTTACCAGAGGGCGCCGCGGAAGGATCCATATCTGACACAGTAGTTTGAGTTGAAGATGACAAAGAATCGTCCAACCTGGAAAACGTAGTGAAAATCTTTGAATTTTTGACCAAGACCAGCCTTGGATGCGGTTGTTTGGAAAAGCTGCCTTTCAGCCTACCCATAGAACAAGAGCAGCCTCAAATTCCAGGCAAAAAGATATATAAAGCCAATCACCATGCATTAGAGCTGAAAAACGTTATTGAAGAATCTGGTGTATAGTGCGAAGCGTCAGTCCAGATTATGTGTACAACAGCCTCTGTATGATGATCAAATTTCTCTATTTAACGGTATGACCTCAACAATTGAGAAGGATAGACCGTATTGCCAAGGAATCCACTAACACAGTATATAGAAGTTGTAATGCGTTGATTAAGCCCATCATGATAAGGTGGAGCTCACACCCTGAGGATGACATAAAAACGACAAAATGGCCGCTGGAAAAAATTCCCTCTCAACCAATAAACCAAGTGCAGGTAATTGTATTCGCACCGCTCTGCTCATGTAACCAAGGATAGAGCAATAGCAAAAGTTAAGTTAAATCCTGAGAAGGAAGGGGATGCCTGCGCAAATTTTAAGTCTGAATCTCCTCAGACATGAAAAGCACCGCTGGTCAGGCCAAATACAAAATTGCGGCCGCTACCGCGATATCGCATTCCCACAGGGGTGAGCCCACATACCAAAAATAGCAATGGTTCTAGGCTGCATTCAGGAAGGGCAGTGGTTGCAGGACGTTCCGGAAGCCTTCGCACATCTTCAGCGCTTCATTTCTTCACTCGGGGCAGCTTAAAAGCGCAGGACCGCCGAGTCGCGCCGGAGAGCCTCACCGAGCCGCCGCCATGTTCCTCGGGCGCCAAGCCACGCCCCCCATTATTTGCACTTTTAATCTCTGCAGTCATTTGTATGTCAACTCTACACTCTCTGGCCCCATTTCCATCTCAATCGCATGAGTCTTGAACTTTATACTCCCCCTAATTTTCCCACCCTCCACACCCATTGCAGCCTTCAATCCCTAACACTTACACTCTGTGCTCACCTCTCTTTTGTGTTCTGTGCGCCACAAACACTCCTCAAAACCGTATTCCTCTCTCCCCTGAATGCAGTGCCCCTTGCTCTTTGAGCTTAACTTTGCATTGTCCTCCTCCCTCCAGCACTATGTGTTCCCCTAGCTTCCACATCTTGCCTATACTCTAGGTAGTCGAAACCCTCTTGAGCCCTTCATTAACCATTAACTTGCACTACTATATTCCATGCTGCTGACTGCACCCCACACCCAGCATCGCTAATCCTTTTGTCCCACACTTTGTGCCCTGTGCTTCAGATCCTTTACACTTGATTTCTTCAGTCTTACTGCTTTCATCAATAAACATCCCACCCCATTTACTCCAGCTCCTCACATTCTTTCACCGTATAGCCAGTGCTTAATTTGAGACAGTGGTTGCCTTTGGGGGCCGCCGACATGCAGTTCTGGGGACCAGTACTTATTTTTCTGCATGAGATATTTAGCAAGAGAGAGAAAAACACAGAGATTGGAAAGATGGAGGAAGATGAAGAGGGAAAGCAGTTACAAATAGAGAACGCAGGAACATGCAAGAGTGAGATAAAGGTGTAGAGAGTGTCTGATTCTGGATTAAAGTGCCATGAGGTGTACTTGAGACTTTAAGGCTTTGGTATTTCGTGCATCAGCATTTATTGCACATGCCACAGGCTTTTGAGCACAGCTTCTGGCACTCATTGTTGTAAAAATGAAGCATTGTGTAGAGTACAAGATTATTGTGGCCAAAATATTGTCTGAAAATAATATTGTGTCCTTAACATCATTCACAAAAATATTTCCCCACTAGAGTTAATAATACAGGATCTATACCCAATAGTTTCATTTTATTGTAAGCAATATTTAGGACACAATATATGTCTGTGATTTTGTGTTACTGACATTCTGACATAGAACACCTAGCACCATGTGCTCCCCATACATTTTCAACTTTCCTCATTCCCTTGCATACAATATTCCACATGCACTGTACACTTTTTCATACACCATATTTTCCATTCTTTCACCATGTGTTCTTCCTTTAATCAGCCATTGTACCTGGCCCAATTGCCTTGTGAAATGCACTACCGACACCCTTGCACCTTTTTATTACCTATGAGAAAGTAGATTATTAGTTGAACTAGATGGTAGTCCTCTTCAAATATTAATGTCACTTTTCCTTACTAGGTCCAGTTACGTCTAAATAATTTAAATCTGAGCTCAAGCCTTGGTAGCTGTAGCACAGAGCAGGCAGTCTTAACATAGGGGAAATTTGCAGAGCATTTATCAGTACCAAAGCAGTTAAAAAGTAGAAAACACAACACAATGCATAAAACTAGAGAGAATTGTAAAGAATAAAATATCACAAAACAATCAAACCTGATGTAGGGAACCGGATATACAATTTTTCAAATTTTTGGGTGTTTCTAGTGCCAAAAAGCACAAAGTCAAAAGTTGAAGCCGACCACGATAGAGCACAGGTCGGATAATGGGACCGGGTTCATTCCGGTGGAAACTTTGGCTTCTGACTTAGTTGCTTTTTGGAGAATAGTCCTGGTGGATGAGGTCGTCAGTGGGTTGGGATGCCAGCTGGACCTGAAGATGGACTTGTTGACAGTGGCCTACACGTTCAGATTTAGAATTATTCTGGAAGACAGAACAGTGGGGCAAACCAGTAAGTTGAGTCTGGGGGGGCAGTCCGAGATAAGCAGCTGCAGCTTGCAGGCGGTCTGTTGTAAATCTCTGGTTCTTTTTGCAAAAAATTCAGAAAAAGTTTCTAAGTGTCCAAACATGCAATTTTGGAGGTGGAAAGAGTACACCCTAACACCAGCCAAGGGTCCAGGACCTTTTGGGCACCACTTGGGGGTTAGAAAGCGTTCTCTCAGAAGCCATAAGCATGGTCCAGAGCAAATCCAGAGGGAACTGGTCAGCTGGATCATCAGAGATTAGGGCTTCTTGCAGCTTTTGTGTTCCTGGAGTTGAACAGGATCCTAGTCAACTAGCCCTTGGAGCTTCTCTACTGTCCTGGGTGCAGGTGAGAAGTAGATCGAGTCTTAGGGGTTTCTCTTCACAGGTTCAACAGCAAGTGCAGTCCTTCTTCTGACTTCCACAGGTGTTCTGCAGTTACCCAGGGTTGCCACTTTTATGTCAAGCACTAGCATGTTGGTGGGGTAGACAAAGAGAACAGGAAAAAGATCCCTAGGCCAACCTTACCAACTTTGACATCACTTCCTGGAGGGTCGGCCCTAAATAGTCCTACAGTGCACTGGTCTGCCAAGATCCATCATAGCAGAACTTTTCTTCCCTGGGCAGAGCTCTGGGCACCCCCCCCCCCCCCAAGGTGTATAAAAAACCTGCAAACCAGTAATGGCACAGGTTTTCCCCTCACTGGGATTGGTGACACTTGCTATTTGCACAAGGGCAGGAGTAGGCCTAGATGTGAGTATCTGCCTATGACAGTGGATGTCCCTTTGAAGCTTGTGCAGTTGGTGGCTGTGGTGTCGTGTGATTGTGTGCAGTAGGACCCTTGTGGTCCTAGGCAGACTCCTTCCAAAGTTATGTAATCATTTAGGAGGTATTTGGGTGTGTCTGGGTGTGGTTAATAAAGTTTATGACTTATTACGTGCAGTTAACGGAGGCATGCCAAAGAATAAAGACATGCATTACAGAGCTCTGTGTGTGGCATAGTCATCTGGGTGCTCCGGAGCTAGGGTGGATGATAGAACTGTAGACGAGTAGGGGATACGTCCCCCAAAAAATCAGACTGCTTTCTCTGAAATTTAGCTGAGGTCCAGCAAACTGCTTGTGCGTGCCACGTGTGCCCCAAGAGGCAAGCTATAGTTGGCGTATGTGGACTCAAAGTGCCGCTCTTGCTCGTACAAGGCCCTCAAAGAAGGTGAAGCCCTAAGAAGGAGCACTGTCAGAAATCCTGCCAGAACCCTACTGCGAAGGCCGCAAGAAGAGATACTACACCACAGAGTAACACAGAGCTATCAGCAATAGAAAAGAAACGCGAAAGCCAGTGATGACCAAATACGAAGAAGCGCTAAAGGCAGAGACAGCCAGGGATAAGAAAACGCTACAGGCATAGATGACCAGGCTCAAAGAAACAATAAAGATAGCGACGAGGCACGATGCACAAAGTTGAGAGCATGACAGACATGTGGAAGAGACAAAACTGTTACTCACCCTGAAGGAAGAGGATGGCTCCGTATGACATCAACTTGGGCATGATTGTACAGATGTAAGCACATGGCTGATGCTTACAGGAGGTGCAGGTCCGAGTGAGCAGCAACCGCTGATGGGACAGCATATACTCTCAACATCAGTAAGTCCCAACAAAACTTATGATGCTCCTGTGTTCCTGAAACCATTGCCGCCATTTGATATCACGACAAAGCAGAATACTAGTGCCAGATTGACTGCATGGATCAAAACGTTCAATGACTTCATAGATGCTCTAGAAGAAGTAGAGGACAAAAAGGTCATCAAATACTGCAGGTGATGGTGTGGAAGAAGTGATAAAGAAAATATCACAAGCCGATGAAATATCAAAGAAACATTGGAGGCCAAGTTTAATCCAATGCCGAATGTTTTATCCAGGAGAGACAAAAAACTGGTGAAACGATGGATGAGTTCATTGAAAGACTTGATACTCTCAGCAAGCATTACAAATTCAGTGAATTAAATAATTAAGAAGCCATGCAACATAGAGACATTGATGAGTGCCTCGCCGATTCATTCAGACGACACATGCTGAGAAAGTCACTCAGTCTAGAAAAGGTACTCACTGCTGTGAGAGCTGAAGAACATGCAGTTCAACGGGCTGCTGATATGGAAAACGGAATGACCCAGAATGAATCAGCATTGATCAGGTAGAGTAAGCAGAAACACAAAGTGGAGGCCCAGAAGACGATATCTCAGAAGAAAAAAATATATGTTTCTGATGTGGATTCTCATTTTCACACGAAGGTAAAAGTCCTGTCGTTGGACAGATATGCAAAGGCTGCGGGAGAGAAAACTATTTCGTAATGTCCTGCAAAGCAAAAGAGAAACTAATTTCCCACAAGACCGATTGGCAACATCAATTGAGGCCAGTAGAGACTAAAGGAAGTCGATCATCATCAAAGTTGTCTTCCAAAGGTTCTTCAGCGTCATTGTCAAGTGACAGTGAAGATGATGGGTGTGCAATGGTGATGTCGACCGTAGAAAAAAATGCACATGTAGGATTGACTGCTTGCAAATGAGAATGCAAGTCAAAAAGAAATCACCACGTGAAGCAACCCAACTCATTTGGCCGATGACCTAAGATCATGCTAAAGGTGAATGGCTGCCCTACAACTTTCATTATAGACAGTGGTGCATCGATCAATATCATGCCGGCAGAAAAATACAACAAACTGTATCCGATACCACATCTAACACCATCGGAAGCAAAGGTGTACATGTGGGCTGCTTCTCCACAATTGAAAAGTCAAGGGTCATTTGTAGTGACCATGAGGCATAAGAAAACGACAGTACAAGCACCAATTCATGTCCTCCATGGTACTTTGTCGAGTGAATGTCTACTCAGTTTCAGCACTGCTGCTGACATGGGACTGATATCCATCAACTACAACCTCAATGCACATTCTGAATTAGTGAGTCAATTCCCGTTATTTCATGGACTAGGAAAACTTAAGACAATGAAGGTGCAACTTCCCATTAATGAGGACATTCGTCCTGTTGCTCAGTGAAACTGTTGGATTGCATTTAATTTACAGGAGACTGTTGAAAAAGAACTGGAAGCGTTATTAAAGCATGACATCATTGAGCGCTCTACTGGTCCAATGCTATGGGTTTCACCCATAGTGATAGTGCCAAAAAAGGACAGTGCCACCTTGCTGTTTGGGAGAGCAACAAAAATGGACCCTGAGTCGAGTACTAGACACAGATGAGGTTTGTGTCACGGCGCTTCTCGCAAAAGAAAGATGATGACCTATGCAGATAAACACAGATGCGCTAAGGACACGGTTTTCGAAGAAGGAGACCGAGTCATAGTCCAGCAAAAAATCAAACGCTAGACTGACACTCCATTTGATGATGATCCATTGAGAGTCGTGACAAGTAAAGGACATATGGTGACCGCTAAATGTCCAGTAAATTCCATTATGAGAGACCCGTCTCATTTCAAACATCTGCCTCAATGTTCGTCGGCTCCAGATTTTATGAGTGAAACGAGCCCGTCTGAGTGCCTAAGTCAAGAATCTGAATCTACAGCTACAATGCCAGATGGCAGTGCAATTCCTTCACCTCGTACGACTTGATCTGGAAGATTGGTGCGAGCACCTCAATGACTCATTGAGGAATTCTAATGCATACATGTTGTCCGTATTTTTTTATTTAACAAGGGGGAAGGTGTAGTTTCATGAGATTATCTGCAATAGGACCCTTGTGGTTTCAGGCGGACTTATTGCAAAGTTACGTAATCATTTGTGGGGTATTTGGGTATGTCTGGGTGTGGTTAATAAAATTGGTCTGGGTGAAGCGGAATTACCAAAAAATTGCGCCAAATTCCGTGGACTTCAGCGAGCTGGCGGAGTTTTGCTAGGCTATCCCGTAATAATCATGCGCATGTGCTAGTCTGCCGCCCCTGTAGGTAAATACGATGAATGGGCTGTGAGGCTCTACAGCTGTCCAGGTGGCTGTCAAAAGAGGCTCTAAACTGCCCACAGCCCCTCCCCAATAGGCAAATACTGCCAGGTTACAGAAGTCAGCCAGACCCATTGCGCAGCAGACCTTGAGACGTAATTTTTTTTTTACAAATACCACGGTCCTGTGTGTACCCCACATGCTGTCAACTAAACTGATTCTTGTGACACAGATAATCACACAGCTCAGGGCTAGTGCCAAATGCCATGGTGCTAAGAACCAAAACGCTGTTTGCGTTTAGGTTGGGCCCTTCCACAATGTTACCCCCTCAGCAAACAAATTTCAGAACCTATGCAACACAAAACGTCCACACACTGAGAATCTACTGACAGCACCGTGCCTGGCTACTTCTCCGTTTCACCATAAGGCTGAGTTAAACAATGACTGCTGAAGTTAACACCAACATGAGCACAATACAAGAGAGTTCACTAGGATGCTCTGTATGCTTACTTTCTAACAAAAGTGTATTGCTCTAGAAAACCGCCCAAGGCAGATGTCCATTGATCAGTACCTCGATATGGGCTGCCCAATATTAACATGGCCTTAGTTCCTGATGGCTGTCATTGCTTTAGGCAAACAACAAAGGTGTAGTCTTCCTCCAGCTCTGGAAGGCGCTGCAAGCGGCGCTCAATGCCTCCCAACTCTGGGGCACCTGCAGTCTGACACCTGAAGCACCTCAGTCCCATTAGCCGGGTCCAGAACAGGGAAAGTGGCATCAGACATCCAGCGGCCACCAATGAATCCGTCAGAGCGGAGTAGTGGTGAGGCACTCAGGGAGGAGGATGCCATGCTGGTGACTGCCAAGACACAACTGGAGGTGCTGGGGTACAAGATGTGCACTGACCGCGAGCCCAGGCCGCCCAGCCTCCATAATAGCAAGCACAATGCCATATAAACCCACCCCTGAGAGAAGGGAGTGGGTGAGCATGACTCATGAGCAAAAGGGGTGGAGAAGAAGCTCTGTAGATAGTGGGAGGTGTGTTTTCATGTCTACATAGAGTTGGTAAAATCTGCTCCTCCAGTGGTTAGCAGAGTTTTTGCTCAACTCCACACGCCAACTTAAATGGGGAGTGGCAAAACTCTGCAAACTCCGCCGGCAGAGCAGAGTGTGCCACCCACCCCTATAATAAAGTCTATGATGCAGTACATGCAGTTAGCGGTGGCATGCCGCAGAATAAAGATGCGCATTACAGAGCTCTGTGTGTGGTTTAGCCATTTGCGTGCCCAAGACCTGGGGTGGATGCTTCAGTGAGTCACACCTCCTCCCATCCAAGGCACTTTTTTCCCCTCTCCTGGAAGTCATTCACACCACTATAGAGAGGGCCAGCAGACTCCTAGCTGACAGTCAGGGATTAAGTCTGAAAAGGCTACTAGAGGCTATAGGCAGGAAAATGCCAACTTTCTAAAGGTGGCATTTTCAAAATAGTAATTTAAAATCCGAATTGACCTTTAGATTGATTTTTAAATTACTATAAATTTGAGTCCTTGAATCATTATTCCAGCAATTTCCAAACTGAAGATATGCATTATAAGGTGTTATAATGTAACTCAGTGCTTTTTTTATGGGATAGCCAAGCTTGCCACAGTAAAAAAAGACTTTGGAGACTTTTTCACTGCTAGGACATGTAAAACTTTAGTACACATGTCCTACTTTTTAAATATCACCCACCCTGCACTATGGGCATATAGGGCCTATCTTAAGGATGATGTCTATTTATTAGAAAGGAAGGTTTATGCCTGGTAAAAGGTTTAATTTGCTAAATTGAATCTGCAGTTTTAAAATTGCACACTCAGGGTGCAATGATGGTCTGAGGATATGTGTTGCCTTGTCACTTTTCAGTGGTAGTGCAGTAAGGGCTGCAGCCCACTAGTTACATTTAACTTACGGGCCTTGGGTACCCTGGATTTTATATACTAGGGACTTATAGGTAAGTTAAATGTGCCAATTAGGATTTTTTAACAATCCAACTAGTTTTTAGGGGCCAGAGCACATGCACTGGGACCTGGTTAACAGGACCCCAAGTGTACAGAGTCAAAAACTAACAGCATCAGTTAAAAGATTGTGGTGAATATGCAAAAAGAGACCTTTACTTTCATTGCCTAACTTACATTACTTTGCACTCTGCAACCTGCAGCTTGCACTCCCCACATCATTCAACCCTTTAATCACCAACCCTAGTATTTTTCTCTTTCCAACCCTTATTCCCTACCCGTCTTTGAGGATGTCAGTTGTTATGGATCCTAAATAGTCAATGCTGTGCAACATTGAACTGAAAAAGTGGGCAAAGCTTATGTTTGAAATGTGAAGGAGAGATAAGAATTGAATGAACTGACAAATGTGAAGAGGGGATAGTTGGAGGGAAGAGGGCACAGTCTTAAAATGAAAAGGAGTCTGAAGTGTAGGTGGAGGAAGAGACATACTACCCATAAACTGTTCAACTAATCTGGAATAGCTGTATTAGTGTGTCCAAGCTACATTATGACGGACGTCTTAAAACAAAGGATTTCACCTTTTTCTGCACTCAGTATGCACCATTGACCCATCCAGCTGTTTGCGGAGGAACTGAGTCATAATTATGAGTCAGACATTACATTTTAATCGATGCTCATACCCCTGATTGCACAAGGATAGTAATTAAGGTTTGTATCTTAATGGCTAGAACCCATTCAATGTCTCCTGATATTCCAATACATGTGTAATTTGGTTCTATAAGCATCAGATTCTGCCTATAATTCCTCTGTTTAGAAATAAAGGCATTTCTCACACCTGCCAAATTATGGACCCCCATCTTATTTGAATTTAAATGTATGATAAATATTTCACCACATCAGGCCTACACATAATAAGTAGGGGTGTGTGAAATTCTCATAATTTGCTGTTGGTTGATTATGCAAAATTTCTCGTAATTAAGCAAAATTCAAATCTGTAATTTAGAGCTATATTTAGTGCAAAATGTGTCATTAAAACAATTTTTGATGTGAGAATGCATTTTGTGCTAAACAAATAGTCCAAAATACAAAAGCATCGCTAACAGCAGCCACTCTTGTTGTTTGTAAGCATTTGGGGTCATGTTTTCACTCGAATAACTACGTGTGTGTCGAAATGTCATAATTTTGGTAATTTCATGTAACAACTGTAATGTAAAAATCCTAAAATTATGCAAATTATGCTAAAAATATAAAAATTTCACCCAGGCCTAGTATTAAAGGCCTTCAGCCGGCGGAAATTCCATGAGCTGAAATTTCCCGTATTTATTGTTATCTATTGAATAGCAAGTTTTTTTATGGAAACATATTCTAAGTGCCATGGAAAGACAAGGAATTTACTGTTCAATCCTGAATGCCCTGCTAGGTACCTAACTTAAAGGCATTTCTATAAGCAGCCCACTACCACCAGCATAGCTATCTGATTCTCTAGGTGCCACATTAATAATAATTCTGAAATGTGACAATAGTTTAAAGAAATCCCATTGCCTCTCATAGGACTGTTGCTTCTCCTAATTCAATTGCAACTATAATCGCCAAACATTACAATACTTGTCTCACGCACAAATCTCTCTCTCTCTCTCTCTCTCTCTCACTCACTCTCACACACACACACACAGCATACTGTTTACAAAATATAATGCTGTCACCTTGTGTGCCTGATGCACAGTGGTGTAGCAAGGAGAGGTGGGGGTGGTACATGTTTGGGGGCAGCGGCCTCCCCCTCTTACCTGCCGCTGTCATTGGGCGGCAAAGGCAGGAATGGCCAGCACCCCCCCTGCTCTTACATTCGACCACCGCGAGCGGACGGGTTACTCATCACAACGGTGATGGATATCGCATCCGCTGAAATAAAAATCTAAAGTCAATGAAAAATGTGGTTGCTAATGGACATTAAGGATGATGCATGGCACTCGGGCACAGCGTGCATCACAGCAGACATCTTCATCTTTATTTGCATTTCACTTAACATCCAGTTTATCTCATATTAAAACTACTGTGGCAAGACACGTCCCTTTCTCAGGAAATTTTATTTTCAGACTTTACAGTAGCTCCTCTAAACTGCTTACCAAGAAAGTAAAACATATAGCTTTAGTAGAGCTTTCCTGATCCTATCTGGTTTTATTTCTCTCTTTCATCGAAATTGGTAGCTGTTCTACAGATTTATTGACCATCATGGTGCCAGTGAAAGAATTTGATATCCAGGGTTCACACCAAGGGGGAGATTTACAAAAAAGTCGTGCAGCGCCCCGCGAGGCTGCGCTGCATTGCGCGACAGGGAGAGAGCAGGGGAGCGCCATATCTTCAAAGATATGGCTCTCTCCTCCCCGTGCCCTTGCGCCGGCGCTGATTTCAGCAGCCGTGCGCCATGCACACTCCTTAGCACCGCAGTGCTAAGGTGTGTGCATAAGTGTAGCATAGATTTTGTACAGGAAGGGTACCCTTCCTGTACAAAATACTATGCTAGGCACAAGGGAAAGCTATTCCCACTTTGCATTCGTGCTGCACAGTGCAGCACGCATGCAAAGTCGGAAAAGGAAGGAGAAATGAAATCATTTCTCCTTCCTAGCGCCTAGTTGCAAAGGGCGCAGTTTTCTCACACTAAACTCAATCTACTGTTTTCAGTAAATTGGGTTTAGCGTGAGAAACCTTGGGTGGCTGCATGGGAACGCCCATGCACCACCCTTGGCACGTTTTACGTTATTTCCAGCGCTAAACAAGTTTAGCGCTGGAAAGTTGATTAGGAAAAAAAGATTTTGCACTGTTTTGCGTCACTTTTATGACGCAAACACGGCGCAAAATCTTAGTAAATCTCAGTGGACAGGTTACTCTGTCACCATGGTGACGGATATCCCGTCTGCCAAAACATAAATCCCATTGTATATAATAGGATTTATATTTCGGTGGACGAGATATCCGTCACTGTGGTGACGGAGTAACCCGCCCGCCGAGATCTAAGGGCCTGATCACAACTTTGGCAGTGTGCGTCGCCACACCACCGCCCCTCTCCCATACTGCCAAAGCCGACCGCCATACGACTGCCAGCTTAGAAGTTTTCTCGTGGTCTGGTGGGCAGGTGGCAAGGTGGGCATGCGGTGAGGTGGTCCCATGGCAGAGCCTATAAGAAAGGCACTGTAATGGGAGCATCAAAGGCTGTTCCTGCATGGCAGGGACTGTGCAGTCCATGCCGTGCAGGAAAGGGGGTACATGCACACAGGGGGGCACAACATGTGCCTCCCTGCATGCATCTCCATGCACAGGGGCAATAGATGGCCCTGTCGGGCCCCCTTTGTTTCCCCACCACCAGCATTTTCATGGTGGGCTCACCACCATGAAAAGGCTGGCGGTGGGGAAGCTCCCAATATGCTTGGTGATGCCGCAGCAGCACCGCCAGGGATATTGCTTCCCTAGACTGACGCTTCACTCCCAGGGATCGTGGATGCCTGGCAATTGCAGCGGTTCTCTGGAGATCCGACTGCCATACTCATAATATGGCGGTTGGACCGCTAGTGCAGCCATCTCCGTCCGCCACCACACATCCGCCACCACACCTCCACCACCAGTTTGCCCCAATCAGCCCCTAAATCAGGCCCTAAGAGAGTGAGAAAGGTCCCCTTAGAACAAAACAGTAATATTGTGGAGAGTAACAAAAGGCTTTATGTAGTTACCCAATATTTGTTTCAGCTCTTTACCATTACAAAGATTTTCAGAAATTGCCAGTAACACTGCATACCTCCCGTTAATTTCCACATATATTTCTGGGTACATTTAACTGCTAGAAATGACAAATGCAAATAGCGTTAATCGTGTTATTTCCCAATTTCTCTAGACATCCTCTAAATGCAATGGATATGCTAATGGTCATACTGCTGAATTTTCCCCATATTTACCAGCATGTTCTATACTGAGTTCAGGGGTTGGATATGACACTTTCTGCTATTTAGTTTATCATGACTGTACCAAATCCTCAGCTGGTTTCTTGTGAAATTGAGCACTACATTTTCTGATATGTTGTTCAACCAATGCAATTCATAGTTCAAATGACAACACCGATTACAGAGATTGAAGCAGTGTAGTGAAAGTTTGCATAAACATTTCTGGATTTCACATACACCATGATTTTTTGTGCAATTCTATACCAACATATATGCAAACATTTGCAGTTATGGAACAGTGTAAATATATGTTTTTGTAATTTTAGATGTTAAAGTGGTGCAAATGTCATGCAATCTATGTAATCAAGGACTGTGAGTGCATTTTAAAACAATGCAAATGGATCTCTTAATTGGTTTTTCCTTGGTGAAATGCCAGCTTGTCCAAAGCTGGATGTGATATGCAGCATAATATTTTTTTGGGCAGCATGAAAGTTATTTGAAAGAGGCAGGCAATCATATTTCAAGTGAGTTTGCAGACTCATTTATATTCAGAGGTCATTGTTATTATCTTAAACAAATGAAGACAAGTTTCAAAGACCCTGATTTAGAGTTTGGCGGACAGATCCTCCATCACAAAGATAACAGATATCCCATGCATCATATTACAAGTACATTAGGATGTAGTGCACTTGTAATAAGACAGACAATTGTGTCACAATTGTAATGCAGTAACCATTCCACAAACAGTCTAAAGCAGGCCCAAAGAGTCTATATCTTGCAAATCCAAAATCAAAGGGGGTGATTTAGAGTTCATCAGACAGGCAGCCAAGCTGCTGCCACACCTCTTAAACCTCCAATCATCACATTTAAATCTTTCTGCAAAGTTGGAGGGTAGTCTTTACAGAAAGGGCTTCTGCTGACATGGTGGGAAGATTTCCTGTGAAAATTATCAATGTTGACTAGCCCGCCATAACCAAGGAAGGAAAACCACAACAGACTTGGCATTGAAAGCAGAGACCTAAATTCAGTGACCTTATGATGCCATGGCGGCAGTTGTTTTGTGGCAGCTGGCCTGTCATGAAGGTTTTACTAAAGTCAGATATGGCTGTAAAAAACACAGCTTTTTCCCCAACAATTTAGGACGTGGGGGAACAATAGGTGGCAGACTGGGCATTCTGTGAATACACACAGTGCAACATTAAATGTGAGCAGTGAAAATGGTTTCCTTGGTTACTTTTTTCAAACTCTGGCCTAATTACGAGTTTGGCCGTCTTACCACCATTCCACCGTGGGCTAAAGTGCACCCCCGAGATGGCGTTCTCTCGTCCGCCATATTACGAAGATCCCACTGGCCCAGCGGCGGGGATTATTTTTCCCTATGTGTTGACGCAGGTGTGTACATTTTGACTGCACAAGTGTTAAATGTACACATATGCATGACACATGTAAAATACCCAGTATGAGTACATGGCCATTGCTGTGGACCAGACCATATGTACTCAGTCTACTCAATGGGTGACAAGTGCAAAATGGACTTACCTGGATTTCAGCACCAACATGGTCGTATTCTTCGGGGTCAAGTTGCAGCTGTGTAGGGAGGGGGGAGGAAGGGATCATTGTGAAAGACCAGAGGGAAGAAAAAGAAAAGGGTGAGTTAGCACCCCATTTCCTTCTATTCTGGCAACTCGAAGCAGCCAGGCCCACCGCCATGGTCAGCTCCATGGTAAGGCAACTCATAATCTGGACGGCAGTAACATTGTCTGTACTGCCCTCTAACAGCTGCTTTCCCCCAGCCGCCATCGCAGCGGTCTGCAAAAGGCTGGCGGCAGCAACAGTACTCTGGCGGTCTTCCCTCCAGCAACCCAACAGCATTGTAATTTGGCAGCGGACCGCCAGCTGGGCAGCGGTGAATCCAATGCCATTTTGACAGCAGTACCATGACTGCCAAACTCATAATTAGGCCCTCTGTCTGTGTAAAGTAGCACTGAGCAAGTACAAGTTAAGTGGTATTTGTGTTATTGTAAATGCTTTTCATAAGTTACAAATTCACATTTTGGATACTGCTATATAGTTTGAATGAAAACTATTTTGATATTGATAAGTACCCTACAGGCTCCAAGTGTATAACCTTGCTGTTAATAGAAAAAATTCTGTGCACTATGATCGCAAAAAGTGAAGCCTCTTAAATGGTTTGATTAAGGGTAAATTGGCAACCCAGTTCCCAAACTTGTCTTTGGATTGCTTTTCTAAGAGATTGTTGACAAGCTGCGCCTACTGGTTAAAGAAAACACCACACTTTTGAAGCTCAGGTTGTTTTGTCCCATTTATAGAGCTGTGTCCACACTTGTTACAAACAGATAGTGATCATTTAATAAGATATGCCGTCATTCGACCTGGTACACAAAGATATTTGTGCTTAGTGAGCACTGGGCATTAAAAGAGAACATTGACCTGATTGTTTGAGAACATCCATGGTCATACATGTTTGTGTATATTCCTGAAATCTTACCTGATTCCATCCCAACTAGGAAACAGTAGGGGACTTAATCCTGACAAGAGGAGGATCAGTAGCATGGACTTGTGTTAGAACAGAGTAGAGTTTTGCACATTCTTATAAACTTTGAACAGTTTAAAGTACATGCACTTAACTGAAAAATTTTCAGAATTTTCCATATATATTATCACGCAGAGATCTCCACCCTGAATGCAGAGTCTCTCTTTGGTAATGAATAGCGAAAAGTTTAAATAATGTATATAACATTTTTATCAATATTAAAAATCTTTTCATGTTAAATGTTAAAATAAATTCATTTTACGCATTTACTTTAAATGTAGAACAAAATAGAAAAACATGCTACAGCACTATTATATGGATTATGAATTAAAGCTTTAAGTAACGGAAATACATTAAATTAAATTAAAATTATTTTTATGAAGCTTAAATTAAAATGTTAATTCCCACATGAAGAAGAAATATGTTCAACATGTAATAATAGTTATTTAAAGTGATATATTGAATTAATTTAAATCAATGCAATAATTTAATTACAATTAATGTTACAATATTTTAAAATTAAAATGTTTTTCACTAAATATGAAATAGTTTATAATCAAATAATAAATATGTTTAATTTTTATATTTTAAAATGAATGTATATGTATTTATGTTTTTAACTATTTTCAATAGTGTAGTTTAATTTAATATCCTGCCTCCATTATTTTCTATGAGAGGGTGTTGCAGTACCAGACGCTGGCCAAGTGTAATGCTTGACTTACTACAAAAGTGTAAGTTACTACAAAAGTGCAGTTTGTGAATACCGAAAAGTAGTTACTAAAAAGTGTGAACTCACTCAAAAGTGTAAGTTCCCTTTGTGAATTGGGTCCAGTATGCATAGAAGATACAGATAGCCGAATCAGCTTTCCATTGTATTCAATATTTGAATTCCTTTGAAGTTACCTTTACTAATGGATATCACAAATAAAGGGTAGCTAACTATAAGCAAGTCCTCAATCAGACACCACGGATGGCTTAAAAAATTGTATTTCCGTACTGGAGAGAGAGAACATTATCAAAATGGTACTCCTTCTTAATATTTTGTAGTTTTTCAGAGCCCTCCCAATATACCTTCCCTTTTTGGTTTTCAAAAAATTAGAGGGACTGATTGCTGCATTTATATGGGATCATAGGAAACCTAGAAGGGATGTGAGATTCCTACAATTAAGTGCTGATGTGGATGGGGTAGGCCATCTTGTACTGGGCAGCACTATTAACAAAGCTTGCCAAACTGATTAATGAACACATCATTATCTTGATCTTTATTTAGGGGATTTTGATGAGCCACCTAACCAACAATTTTCTTACCCAAAGCATCAACTCAAACACGTCAAATGCAAGAGCCTGAGAGAACAGGGAAATGTATGGCAAGATATTCCAGGTACAAAAGGTCAATGGCTATACTACATTTAATTTTACCAACGCTTGAGTCTCAGCACACTGTCATTGTACGCGTGCAGATGGACTCAAGCAGTTCTGTAACAACGCGTAGCTGCCGCACGTGTTTCCGGTCCCAGGCCTCCACCAGGCAGGTAAGAGCCCCTAGAAGGGAAACAGATAGCAAGCTGCTATAGCCATCCAGCCCTTCTTCTTTAACTAATCTACTCTCACGTATCTTTTTAGATACACGGATCGACGTGTTTTCAAGTGCCACTATTTTGAATATCCATGAACAGAGGGCGGAACAATTGACTTCCCGCTCCTGGTAAGGGCCTCTTCCTTTTTGGCACATTACTTGTGCTACCCTGTATACATAATTGCATTTCCCCTTCCTTCACAGAGGCCATACTGACCCACACGGAGTGTTGTGGTCCCATCGATTTCTCATTATCCTATCCTGCTACCTGCGCAGCCGTCCTGTCAGCTCCCCTTCCCCTCCGTGGGGTAACTGCATTCTTTTTGGTTTTACACAGAGTATTAAGTGTACCCACACCATTTTTGTCTATGTGGTATTAAGTGCTGTTTTATCATTTCTCCCCAAACATGTGCAGTGCCCGGCTGGGTCCCATGTGAGTAAACCCCCTCCCCTTTTTTTGTTACACTATCAGTTCCCTGAGGTGCACGATCTTCACGCTGACATAATATCCTTCCTCTCAGGTACAGTCCATTCCATTGCCTTTAATACAGCTATGCTGGTTTATACAGGTCTCACACTGATTTTATCCTTCTTTTTATATAGATTTCCCTATATCAATAGGTCCTGAAGAGACCCCCCATTGCACTAGGGGTCAAAATGCAGTCGACACAAGCAAAGCAAACCATTTTCCCAGCCCCTATTATTATATAAGGACGCTGTTGTCATTATTCATTTCTTCTAATGGTCGACTTTTACAAATGTTGGAAACCAATTGAACATGTCACAAATATGTCACCACTATTTTTTTAGGTTCCATGTTCACTGGGGACACTCTTTCACTGTTATTTTGAAAAAACTGTATATGGTTTTTCTCTTTCTAATATCGACGTAACCCTTACCTGCATTGTGATTGCGCATATTAGCATCACATTTCTTAACATTGTCCCACAGGAACCGCTGTTTCTGTTTATAAAAGACTTACCCTGGTTCTGTGTGAGTAGGGTCTCCCTTGTCTCTTGCTCTCAACTATACTACATTTAAAGCATTTTAAAAGAAATATTGAGATACCTAACGCTTACCCCTGGAATAGTATTTAATTCATATAATAGTTATGTATTAATGGTACACTTAAAAAAATCCAGACCATTGGAAACATTTCTTTGAATGCTTTGTTTTTTCAATATTAACTGATCAGTACTTTGTTAAATGATGTGCACCACAAGGAAATGGTATAAGAGTATCCACCCAAAATATGCATAGCCCTGATAAAGCTTGAACCACAAAGGGCTTCTAGACACTACCACACTATCATATCTTTTAGGAACCAGGACAAGATCCACTAACGCTTTGGGCATACAAGTGGACAAAATGGATGGGTACAAAGATTTCACAGGAAATGATCATACAATCTCTCAGTTAACAAGCAAAATGACAAAATTGTTACATTTTGTCTGCACCATTAAGGCAATCGTTTGATTTCTATAATAAACCCACAAGGTTTAGCAAGTGCAATGTTGCAAAAATGGGTATTGTCCCATATGTAGATTACAAAAATTGGACAGAGTACATATGTTCACAGCACGTCCAGTAGCTAGATCTTACTGGGAGGTAGTATTAACCACAGTTTCACAAGCCTTAAGAAGAACATTAAGCCATGCTCTGGTTTTGATCAGAGTGGATTTCAATAGGGAAATTTGAAATCAATTAGCTTTTTAGCACATTGATTGCTTACCCATATTTGCATCTATGTGGAAAAGTACTGCACACCCGGAGATCTCATGTATTATACCCAGGAGGCTTTAGATATCTTTAATTTTGAAAAACAATCAAACTCACACAAGCCTACCAAAAGATACCCTTACGATTGGGGTCGTGTACAGATACACAAACTGAAAGGGAATATTTAAACACTGGACAAAAGGAAATATCTGTTTTATAAACTTTTATTTTATTTTTAATGGAAAATACCTTGGTAATCTGCATTTTGATTTCTGATGTTATTTAGAATTTAGGGTGTTGCCTGACAAAAAAATTGTGGTAAGAACTGCGATTCCTAAAAGATGTACTAATGGAAAGGGAGAAGCTGAGATCAATAGGATTGAGAGGAGCTCAGATTAGCATGGGTTGGGTGCACAGTTCACAAGACTCTAAAATCTAGATATCACAGCATGTTCAGATGGCACTTGTAATTGAAAACAAAACCCTTGGTACTTGAACTGCATGAGTCTTTTATTACTTTTGTTAGATGTAGTGGTGGAGGTTGGTTTACTTAACTTTCAAATTTGGATCAGCGCATTTGGCTAAGGATAGGGGCTTTAATAAAAGCACATTGGCTACTGCATTAATAGTGGACATTTGGCTATGAGACAAATCTTCACTGAAGAAAACTGTTCTTCCCCCTGAGACAACGTGAACTGCATGAGTCTTTTAATACTTTTGATAGATGGGGTATTGGAGGTTGGTTATACCTATGCTTCAAATTTGGATCAGCTCATTTGGCTAAGGATAGGGGTTTTAATAACTGCAAATTGGTGACTGTGTTAGTAGTGGAAGTTTAGCTATGAGGCAAGCTTCTCTGAAGAAAGTTGTTCTGCCTCCCTGAGGCAATTTACCAAAACGATCTCTTTGTACAGTGGGATGCTACTGAATCAGCATGGCAACAAGTGCAAATCACATTTTTGATTCTAATTTAATTAAGTCCAGTGCATCCCAGCTCCTGTCAACATCTAAATCATGCCATAATAATCACCTCTATTATCCATCATTCATGCATTAGGCTCAAGGTCCCAGCAAGGAATCTTTCCAAATTTCCCTGAAAAAAGCCTTCAAACTTATGAGTAACATTTTGCGGTGTTTTTGGTCAAACTATGGTTACCAAATAGCTCCATCAAGAGGCCATCATACCTCAAAACAAGGCAACAACTGTATCTAGACAATCCAGAAGGATATTTGGAGTTTCTTCTGTGAAGAATATTCAATTGAATATATAAGGGTTTTGAGTACAGTGATAGCACAATATTAAAATATACCTGGATGAAAATTAAATAACACAAATTAAATTAGTGAAAGTTCTTGAAATTTAGCATTATGCAATTTCAATAAATTTTCGCCTGTGCAAGACAGGTCCTGCAGAAAAGACATCATGTGAAAAATGGCATGCAAGATAATTTGGAAAATTCGTTTCACACTAAGGGCCCGATTATAATGTGGCTATAAAGGCCTCCTAACAGCATTTGCTCTGTCTGAATCGGATTGGGAACGTGTCTTTCCGACCGAATCGGAAGGGTTTTTGACCGACCGATTACAATGCGAGTTAGGCATTAAGAATATCCTAATCCAAACCCGATGGCACTCGGAATGACTGAGCCGTATGGAGCAGACTTGTACGTCTCTAAGGGCCGCGTTTCTGAACGACCGATTACGGCGCTGGATTCGGACAGCCTTTCTGAATCGTGCCATCCAACTCGAATCCGCAGTTGGAATCAGACTTTGGGGGCCTGTAGCGGGCCCCCCTGCGCCCGGAGCTTTCCCAATCGGGCCCGTGGGGATACCCATGTGTCCCCCCTTACCATCCATGCACAGTGTGGCAGGCACCAGGGGGTGCCCGCCACAGGGTACCTGATTTTCCCCAGCCACCCCTTTCTTCAATGGGCCTATGCATTCAGTCGGAATATTGGCTCTTATTGAAGTCAATGGGAGTCCAACCAAATCGTGTCTGGAAGCATCCAGATGCATCGTATTCGGTCTGTTGGACTCTCCCGATCCGAGTCAGTCAGAAACCATTCCCAAACCGATTCGGTGGGAATGCTTTTCTAACTGCATTGTAATCGGGCCCTAAAAGTGTAATTTGCATTCTTTCAATTCTGTTTAATGAAAAAATATTCAATTTATTACACCACTGTTTAAAAGTTGAAGAGAAGTATTGTAACAGACTGAGAGCATCAATCTTGCATCACAATGCCAGCATGGTTTTAGTTCTTCCATGATTCCACATGGCAATGGATATACAAGTGAGTCCGATTATGCATCGGGAAGCATTTTGTAAACAATAATATAGAGTGAACAAGCAAGAATCATTGGTTTTACCCCAACTTCCTATTCATAGTAGACAAAATCAATTACTCCTTCAGGTCCCAAGCCTTCAGTTAGACTGTGAGCATGCGTTTATCGGGATTAGATGGTTCCAATTTCAGTTAAAATGAGTGGATTTACTCTTCCAACTACAGAATACCAAAAGGGATAACACCGTGTTATGGCAATGAAAACTATGTTGAAATATTACCATAGTTTCATGTTGTGCATATGGACCTTTACACCTTTCCAGTACATTTTGAAATAGAATGTTGTATGCTTTTTTATGTTTTATGATTCAAAAGAAAATACAATAAAAATAAATTATGAAAAAAGAACAATCTGGAGCAAGTTAATATTAATCAATCATATTTTGATAGTGCATGATGATAAAACATGTATTTACAAATAGGTCATAGTTAAATAATTATATTGTGGTGAAAAAATCCATTCTTCCCTAATAAACTCATCATATACTTTCCATATTTTGAAAACCTGTTCAGTGATAAATTTGGCAGATGATCACAATGCTCTAAGGTGCATACTTTGGCAAGTTTATTCTGCCAAGCCTGAAAGTCCAGAGCATCAGCGGATTTACAATTTCCTGTTATTAAAGCATATGCTTGTAGAACTGCTATAAATATAAGAGGGCCTCTGAACCAACTGTGTTTTGTAGTATGTTAAGTATAGCAATAGTAGTACTACTCACATACCACAAAAAGATATTCATAAACCTAGAGCAAGAGACCTCTGCCTTTGTCTTTAATATGTGTTCTGTATAAAGATCTTCACATCTATAGGTGTAAATCTTTGTATTAAATGTGAGATGGAGGGGCTCAAAAATGAGGAATACTTACTACTAAGGGGCCGATTACGATCTCGCTAGGAAAGCCCTCCGTACGACTTGGATTCGGAGGGCTTTCCTAGCAAATTGCGCTCCGCGATTCCGAGCGGCTGATTCTGATGCACCTGTATGGTGACAGACTCGGTTCGCTTGGACTCCCATTGAACTCCATGGGAGCCTGTGTACCGAACGTGTACACAGGCTCCTAAAGCAAAAAGGGGTGGGTGTGAAAAAGCGTACACCCTGTGGCGGGCACCCTATGGTGCCTGCCACACTGTGCATGCATGGAAAGGGGGGACCCATGGGTACCCCCACGGGACCGATTCGAAGGGGGGCCTGCAAACCCCCCCCCGAAGTCCAATTCCCACAGCTGTTTCGTCTCGCTGAGACCGAGTCGATACGGCTGTCCGAATCATGCATCGTACTCACTCGTTCGGAAGCTGGCTCCATTGCGTGGCACGATTCGGCTGCGAATGAGTCGGACTGACAGGATCGGGTTCGGAAACGATTCTCTTTGCATCATATTCGGTCGTTCGGAACGGGGGAAGATTCGGAAACACTGGCTCCAAATTGGATTTCTTCATTCCGGAACCCGTCTGGAGGCCTTCCTGGCGAGATTGTAATCGACACCTTAATGGGAAGGATTTAGGGAAATGTAAGGAGGGGTGTAGGGAAGAGCATGCAAATACAAACACACTCTTACAACATAGTAAGAACATTGCTTTTCACAAACTACACCTCTAAACTTACTACAGTCCTAAAGGTGTCACAACAGTCTCATGTTGTTATTTGGGAAGTGGAGGTTGACAATTCATACACAATAGATAAATAAAAAAGGAGGAAAGAGAAACAAGTTTCAAGAAATATATTGAGGTATAATTAAATATTTCTATAACAAAGAGATAAAAGTAGAGCATTTATTGCTCCAGAGAATCCAAAGCATTTTGCTCCTCCTTCGGGCTGATTTCCCTTTACACTGGTACAGTAAATATTCTAAATGTAAACAAGCTAGGTAATGAACTCTCAATTCCTGAAATGGGGAGGATCAGAATCTAGCCATACTGTGGCAATATAAATATTTGCTTTTACAATGGATACAAATGTTGCATTGAGAGATGGAATGAATCAATAAAAACATGTATTGATTCCAAGCATGATTAATTCTAAAGTTGCAACCACATGTTCATGTAACAATTTACTGATCGAGATAAAAAATTATTTCCATTAAGATTGTAGCTTTGGACCATTAGCAAGCATGTGTACGATGTTGGCACCATAAGAACACCCAGGGAAGCTATTGTCAGCACAGCGTCCCTATTAAAACAACTTAAGTGGGTATAATGACAAAGACTGGACTGGCCATACTGGGCATCGGGATTTCCACAGGAGGTAAAAGGTGTGGCGGCCAGTTTTGTAAGGGTAGAGGCAGGTTTTCTTACTAGGGGCCGGAATTAAAGCAGTGCTGCAATGCCACACCCCAGTAACAAAATCAGCGGCCAGATTAATCTACTCACATTTGTTTCCAGTCTCCTAGGCCAGCTGGTGCTTCACACATGCACTCAACTGGTGGCAGTCTGGCTGTAGCATTTGGCCCTTAACTCAAGGTCAGAGTGAGCCGTCCGCATCAGAGGGACCCCAGGAGAGGTGCAGTTGCTACTCATATGTTCAAAAATAGATTATGTAATAAGAAACATAATTCTTCTGTTTTTTTTTCAAAAGTGCAAAATGCACCCAACCCTAAACCTGAACCTGCAACTTGTTAAGCCATGGACAATCTGGCTGGCAAAGGGTTATTGGTTTCGTTTGCCAGTAAGTCTGTGAAAATCATAGATTGCCGGAATTTATGCTTGGCCTAATGTGGATAAGGTCAAGGAGTCTCACAAACGTGCTCCTGCTGGGATCTTTGACTGCTCAGTGAGAGCTTTCTTCCTACTGTACCTCTGAAGTCATATTCTATGCTCCAGACAGTCTAGGGAGGTAGGTCTATGCACCATGTTAAGGATGCGAGGTCGAGGGAAGGAAAGTGTTAACAGGTGCGGCGAGTGCAAAGTAAGTGGTTTTATTTATTTAATATTACTTATCCTGTCATATGTTGATTTCCACCACCCCCCACCCCGCCTCCCCGCCTCCCCGCCCCACCTCCCCACTGCGCCTACCTGTGTGAGCTGCTACTGCAAGCAGCACTTGTGTCGCTTCCCCTCCCTACTCATGGTGATACTGTCAAGGATGGACTCAACTTCCCAAGTGGACCAGCAAGTTCACACAGTCCAACAAAAAGATCTGCTAGCCTCATTGGCATGAAGGGGCATGAGCACATTGAGCAATTCTGCTTCGAGGTTGTGTACTTATGCTGTTGATAAAGTTAGTAATAACAGTGTTAATCACCACTATGTGCCCCAATATGTTGGATCCAAGAAGGGAGAAAATAGTGACCAAAAGGTGTGAACATTCTTTAAGTTCCTTTCATGCTGTGGAGTCAGGCAGTCAACCTGACAGGATCCTGTATAATAATAAAAACAATCTTTTGTAATTCAGAAGAAGAACAAAATCTATCTGTTTGTGATTAAATCTGTCAAGCTTTAGAAAATTGAAGATTTACCCATATCCTAGGCACATGGCCTTTGTTATTACTTAAATCAAGGCCCTCATTAGGATGTAGTTCGGACTTACATCGTTGGTTTCAAATCCGACAGCCTCATTATGATGAAGGCTCTCGGATTTGAAACCAGCCGGTCAGACCGACTGGCTTCAGATGGGCTCATGGAGCCCGTCGGCCAGTCAGAGGCCGCTCATAATCCACTATATACGGCATTTACACCGTGGGGATTATGATGTCAGTTTCCGACAGGCGTTTTTTATGTCGGTCTCTCTGACATGAAAAGCCTGTTGGAAAGAGACTTTGGGGGCCCCTAGCGGGGCCCCTTTGCCACAGCGGCCTCCTGCTGGAGGACTGGGGGGCACCTATGGTGCCCTCCTGTTAATCCCTGCATCGCATGGCAGGCACCGACAGGTGCTTCCCACACAGTGCAGGGATTAACAAAAACACCCATTTCTCTATGGGAGCTTGTGCTACGGCCAGTTTACGGCCACAGCACAAACTCCCATAGAGAAATAAGAGTGTGCAGTAGCATCCTAATAATGCGGTAGGGACCGGCGACCGGAGGTCGGTCAGTCCTGATTCTGTGCATCCGCAGACATCGTAATGAGGGCCTTAGTCTTTACAATTGGTAGTCTACCAGGAAGTTACTGGCAATTGCACAAATATGTGTATTCATATTTGATATATTCCAAAATGGATATTTCAAATGGTGTTGGACAAAATATCAAATAAATATCACATGAAAACATATTGTGATACAAAAATATTGTGTCAAGAATATTGGTATCTCAAAAATATTGTGGATCGGAATATCATTTTAGGTGTTGTTTTTAGTATTGTTGTTAAAAATATTATTAGAGAAATATTGACGTACTTAATATAGTATGTATGTGTTATTTTATATCTGTGTTTAATTGCATTGTGTTTTGTTTTTGAATTTTGGTAAGTGTTTTGATAATAATTGTAATTATTTATGTAAAATGTAAAATATTTGTTATAATTTTAGCTTTGTGTATAATTAATATTTACATTATTATGTTATAGGAGCAGGATGTTAGGTTTTTAGGAGATAAGATCGGGAGATTTTAAAATGTGAACTATTTAATTTGATTTTATGTTAATTTGTTATAAATATGCAAATTTTGTATTTTAATTTTGTAAATGATGGCTTTCATTTATTAATATAAGTAAGTAATTTAAAAAAAAAATTTTACAAAGCTTACATATTTGCTAAATAATTAAAATATAAATATATGTTTTTGTCTTTTTATTTTTTATTGCTTAATGTAAATATTTATATATTTTTTTCAATATAATTACTTTAACTAATACAATGCAAAATATAAGTTTTGGTTTTCATTTAGAAATGTGGATTATTTTAGTTTTATTACCTTGCATATTAAATTACTTGTTATGTTTTATAGGTTAATAATATAATTAATTCAGAAATAATAATTTATATGTTAAAGTTTTTTAGGAAGTTGTAATAAACATGTATGAAAGTTAATGTGTTTATATATATATGTTATATGTGTGTCAAAATTTACAAATAAACAACAGTTTTCATTATTAGTAAAACATTATAAATGTTTATTTATTCATTAGAGTATAACTATTTAGGAATATCTGTCAGACCAACCATGCACTCTTAGGCACTATGGACCAACTTCCCAGTACCCTACCTTATAACCAGTGTATCTACTTCGACTAGAGCTACTCAATAGGGTTCAGGGAGGAGGGCCGGATACTGGACGCTGGTGGGCTCTTGTTGTCGACCTGCGAGGCAACAAGATTTAATTAACCATAGTGTATATGTTGTCTTTTAGCGCAAAGTTAGTTCTTTCTTCGCTTCCTAATTAGTTTACTATATTAGTTCATTTTCTTACCTGCGAACGTGAGCTGGTGGGCACTGCGTTCTAGTAGACTTGGGATGGTCTGATTTTCCACTGTGTTGATGTTTTGTGGAGGGGCGTGTTTGTTAAGCGAAGTGTTTCTCAATCTTCTTCTTCTGAAGAAACAAATAGCAATTACTTCTTTGAACTTTTTACTGCAAGATATTCATAATACAGTATTCACGTATGTCTTTCTTTTTTTAACAAAACACTTAAATTTCCAAGTTGCCCCAGATGTGTTTCATCACTATGACAAAATAAACAAAATCGAAAAACAAACAAAACATTCTCCAATTTCACTTATAGCAAAACTATAACATGAAGCCTTAAGCGCTAAAAGTCTTTATCATGTTAAAGGTTGTCCTTCAAATGTCCAAACTTGTCTTTCCTTTTGTAGAAAAAACGTTCCAAAATTTATCTTGAAAGTTTACTGTAACGCTCTAGCAGGCATTGCTTTCTTGCAATGGGCTCCGTAAATAGATTAAAGTTACTTAACTTTCTTTTATTTTCTCCACAGGTTAACAGCTGAAATGAAGCTGAGATGCTGTCAAGAAGCTGCAATGTCACCGGAAGAGAAAACTAGAGCCGAAGGGAAGCCGCGTCAATTTCCAGGTAAGCGTCCCTGGACACAGCTCTCTCCTTGGCAACAGACAGAAGGCTAAGCACCTTCCAGAAGACGGGTGTGGCATTAAATAGTAATGCCACACCCAAGATGGGCGCTACGCCGACGTACGCTCTGCGTGACGCGGCGTGCGGCAGTGCTCAGGTCTTTCCTTTGCTTTAAGCTGTGATACAGTCATGAAGCTGACTTCGGATCAAGTCAGAGTTTCTTTTTCTTTGCGTCATTAGTGCCATGACTTAGTCTTTGCTTTTGGTAAAAGTTTGGCATTTAAATATTCGAACTCAGGAATCTCCTCTGTGAAAATAAAATACTCGTGCTCATACACAACAAGACTGTTCAGTAAAACACTTGTGCTTATATATCAGACATGACTTGAAGTAAAACAAATGTACATTGTACATACAGGCATAATCATGTTTTAAACAGTACACATAGACCACACAATCGGTCGTGCTGGTTGCACGGGATAGGGGTGGGCTTTTATATTGTAATGACTCTGCGATTAGGCTGAGAATTAATGACCGTTCTCCCCTCTCAAAATCCCCCCTAAAACCAGAGGAATCGGTTTTGGTTTGTCTGGGTATCGTGTATGAAAAGCCTTTATTACACGTGGGGCATCTTTCAAATGAGCAAGAGTCTCCCAAGACCGTTCTTCTGTCCCGTACCCTTTCCAATGCACCAAATAATATAACTTCCCACGCACTCTTTTAGCATCAAGCACAGATTTCACTTCAAATTCAGGTACTCCCTCAATATCAATAGGAGGAGGAGGTGGTGTTTTTGTACGAGTCATGGGATTGTAAGGTTTTAAAAGAGATACATGGAAGACAGGGTGGAAACGATATTTTGGTGGGATCGTTAATTTCATGCTTACTGGATTGATAATTTTTTAAACGGGAAACGGTCCAATAAACCGAGGACAAAACTTTTTATTATTCTTTATCCGTAAATGTTTTGTGGACAACCAAACCTTCTCTCCAATGGCATACAATGGTTGTGAAGTGCGATGTAAGTCCGCTGAGCGCTTCTGACTTTCTTTTGCTTTTGCCAAGTGAAACTGGGCTTGTTGCTGAATGGATATCAAGTTAGTGACATAATCACATATAGATGGAATCATCAATGAAGATGGACATTGTCCCGGAATATTTTTTGGGTGGTATCCATGTGCCCAAAAGAATCGTGACATACCAATGGATGAATGTTCCATATTATTATAAGCAAATTCTAAAGCCCACAAAATATCTGACCATTCTTGGTCACAAGTTGCCAACATACAACGCAAATATTGTTCTATGGTTTGATTTGTGCGTTCAGTTAAACCATCCGTTTGAGGGTGATAACTTGAAGAGGTACGCACTTCCATGTTTAATGATTTACTTAAATTTTGCCAGAAATGGGAAATGAACTGGGAGCCTCTATCCAATATAACAATAGACGGGATCCCATGTAAATGAATGATATCTTGCATAAATACCTGAGCCGTTTCCACTGCTGAAGGGAGTTTTTCAAAGGTATAAAATGAGCCATGCGTGTAAACTGGTCAATCACAGTTAAAATGATAGTGTAGCCAGTTTTGGTAAGGGGAAGTTCCACAATAAAATCAAGGGAGACAGTATGCCATGGTTGTGGAGGTATTGGTAAAGGATGTAACAAACCACTAGGGGCTTGATGTATAGATTTATTTTGAATACATATTACACATGTATCAACATATTCTTGGATGTCATTAAACATGGAAGGCCACCAAAATCTCCGTTTAATTAATTGGTAAGTCTTTGTGATTCCAGGATGTGCGGACAAAGGGGTATCATGGTGCAGTTGTATAACCTGATCTTGTAATGTTTTTGATGGTACAAACATTTGGTCATTCATAAATAACGTATCATCTTTCCACTGGAGTGATGGATACAACTCTTGCCATTCTAGAAACGTCTTTGTTTTTAATTCTTTTTGTATTTCTAATAACACATCACTATTAGTGATACTGACTTGAAAGCAATGCTTGGGTAAAATTGCCTGTGTTTCCTCTTGTTGTTTACAAATGTCATCATCTATGCCTATGCGTGATAAAGCATCAGCTTTGTTGTTTTCTTTTCCTGGCCGATATGTGATAATAAAATTATAATCATTAAAAAACAACGTCCAACGAAGTTGACGAGCAGAGAGAGCCTTAACAGATCGCAAAGTTTGGAGATTACGATGATCTGTATAAATTGTGATCGGGTGCCTGGCTCCTAACAAGTAGTGATGTCATTCTTCAAAGACAGCTTTTAGAGCCAATAGTTCTCTGTCAGCAATTGCATAATTTTGTTCAGTGGGGGCCAATTTTCCAGACTAATAAGCTATGGGATGCATTTCTCCAGTGTCTTTATGTCTTTGTGACAAAATGCCCCCTACAGCGAACTGTGAAGCATCTGCCTCAACTATGAACGAGCGAGAGGGATCATGGTGCATCAATATAGGTGCTGAAGTAAATTGTCTTTTTAAATCTTGAAAGGCTTTTTCTGCTAAGTCATTCCATTCAAATGTTACTCCTTTGCGGAGGAGCTTAGTGATGGGAGTTATAGTTTGGGAAAAATTGCAGATAAATCGCCTATAAAAATTGGCGAATCCAAGAAAACTTTGGATTTGTTTAACAGAAGAAGGACTTGGCCAGGTAAGTACTGAGTCAATCTTTTTGGGTCCACTTCTTTTCCTGAGGGACTAATGATGTATCCCAAAAAATCAACCTTTGAAGTATGAAACATGCTTTTTCTTATTTGACATATAAAGAATTTTGTAAAAGCTGTTGAAGAATGGCTCGTACTTGTTGTACATGATCAGTTACAGACTTAGAATATATGAGTATATCGTCAATATATACCACACAACAGATGTCTAAAAAACCGCGCAAGACTTCATTTATAAAAAATTGAAATGCAGCCGGAGCGTTGCAGAGTCCGAAGGGCATGACCTGATATTCGAAAAGGCAGAATTTTGTGCAAAACGCTGTTTTCCACTCATCTCCCTCGCGAACTCGTACAAGATGGTATGCTCCACGCAAATCAAGTTTTTTATAAATGGTTGCATCCTTAATTTGGTCTAACAAAGTTGGTATTAAAGGAAGTGGGTATAGATTCTTTATAGTTACATTATTCAAAGCGCGATAGTCTATACACGTGCGTAATTCTCCCCCCTTTTTTGGTATAAAAAAAAGAGGGGAGGAGACTGGAGATTTAGAATGTCTAATAAAACCATTGGCAAGGTATTCATCTAGGTATGTTCTTAAATACTCATTTTCATTTTCAGTGAGGGCATATATACGGCTACACTGCAAGGTTTCCCCAGGCACCAAATCTATACGACAATCGTAATCTCTATGGGGTAGTAAGGTGTTTGCCTTCTTTTGATCAAAAACATCCAAGAGATCAGAATATTCTTTGGGCACTCCATCAAGGAGTAATACACTCTTCGAGTCTTTTGGGAAGTCGTAACCTTGTACAAGATGTTCCTTTGCCTTGTGTTGAAAACAAACTTCACGACAATGATCTGAATCAAACAATACTGCTTTCTTTAGCCAATCAATCTTAGGGTTGTGTTGAACCAACCATGGGACTCCTAAAATGAGGCGAAACTGGGGTGCATCAATAACATCGAAAGTGATATGTTCACTGTGATTTGTGGAGCACTTCATGACGAGTTTCTCGGTATGATATTGTATTAAACCTGATGTTAATTCCTTACCATCTACAGCCCGTACGATTTCTGGTCTAGATTTTGGTAGTGTTTTTAACCCTAAGTTCTGCAAAAATTGAGTGTCAATGAAATTACCGGTGGCACCTGAATCTATTAAGGCATCTACGGACCATGAATTTGCATCGTTGTCTAGTGATTTTAACGTTACGCGAACACTAAGATGATGAAAGGAGGTTTCAGGAGCTGTGGAGGCCAAACTAGAGAGTTCACTCGACAAACTGACCTTGTCTTTCGTCGAGCTTTTTAGTTTTCCGAATGTTGTACTGCAACCACCTCAGTTGTCTTTGGTTTACCTTTATTTGGACGGGTAGGACATTCTTTTACAAAATGTCCAGTTTTTCCACAATAAAGACATTGATTTAATTTACGGCGTTTATCTTTTTCTTCCTTGGTGAGGGGGCCTCTAATTGTTCCAATTTGCATCAGCTCCCCCATATCTAGTTTACCAGTGGAATCAACTTTAGTACTATTCCTTTCCTTGAACAGTAACATCTTATGTTCAGTTCTACCTCGCTCGCCTTTACGTTCTGATAGTCGATGGTTTAATTTCACTACCAGATCGATGAACTCACTACAGTCATCTGGTGGGTCTAATATTTGAGTTACCATATCCTTAAGCTCATCTCGTAATCCTCTATAAAAGAGGGATACCCGTTTTTCTTCAGGCCATTCAGCTTCTATTACTAACCTGTTAAACACGGAAATATAATGAAGTAGGTCTGAAGAGCCTTGTTTTAAGTTGAGTAACTCATTGTCTGCAGATTGCACAAACACATGTTTGGCAAACAATTTTTTCTTGGCATCTTTGAACCGTCTAAAGTCGTAGAGGAGTGGATCATCTCGTTCTACTAAAGGGACTGACCACAACGCTGCATCTCCTCCTAAATAAGATAGAATAAACGCCACTTTAGAAGAATCGTGAGGAAAGGCTGTGGGTTTTGCTATAAAATGTAAATGACACTAATTTGGAAAGATGGTAAATTTGCTGCTATCCCCATGAAATCTATCTGGGGGGCCAAAGGAACAGAGACCGGGGTAACCACTTGTATTTGTGTAGGTGCAGTGGTTGTAGAGCTATGTAACATCTGTGTTACTGGCTGAAAGCTAGGTGGCTTAAAAAGAGGTTTTTGCATTGAGGGAAAACTCCAAGCTGAACGATCTTGTATATTACTCTGTAAAGCAGAGAGGTCCCTGCATAATGCTGCATTTTCTGACTTAATGTCAGCTAGGATGGTGGCAATATCCTGCAGAGATATTTGCTGAGATTGGTCCATAGCGTCTGGGCGAAAAATTTTCCGTGGGCTTAGCCTTCTGTCAGACCAACCATGCACTCTTACCTTTAATGTGTGCAGTTGAGTTTCTCAGAGGCGCTATGGACCAACTTCCCAGTACCCTACCTTATAACCAGTGTATCTACTTCCACTAGAGCTACTCAATAGGGTTCAGGGAGGAGGGCTGGATACTGGACGCTGGTGGGCTCTTGTTGTCGACCTGCGAGGCAACAAGATTTAATTAACCATAGTGTATATGTCGTCTTTTAGCGCAAAGTTAGTTCTTTCTTCCCTTCCTAATTAGTTTACTATATTAGTTCATTTTCCTACCTGCGAACTTGAGCTGGTGGGCACTGCGTCCTAGTAGACTTGTGATGGTCTGATTTTCCACTGTGTTGATGTTTTGTGGAGGGGCGTGTTTGTTAAGCGAAGTGTTTCTCAATCTTCTTCTTCTTAAGAAACAAATAGCAATTACTTCTTTGAACTTTTTACTGCAAGATATTCATAATACAGTATTCACGTATGTCTTTCTTTTTTAATAAAACACTTACTTTTCCAAGTTGCCCCAGATGTGTTCCATCACTACGACAAAATAAACAAAATCGAAAAACAAACAAAACATTCTGCAATTTCACTTATAGCATAACTATAACATGAAGCCTTAAGCGCTAAAAGTCTTTATCATGTTAAAGGTTGTCCTTCAAATGTCCAAACTTGTCTTTCCTTTGGTAGAAAAAACGTTCCAAAATTATCTTGAAAGTTTACTGTAACGCTCTAGCAGGCATTGCTTTCTTGCAATGGGCTCCGTAAATAGATTAAAGTTACTTAACTTTCTTTTATTATCTCCACAGGTTAACAGCTGAAATGAAGCCGAGATGCTGTCAAGAAGCCGCGATGTCACCGGAAGAGAAAACTGGAGCCGAAGGGAAGCCGCGTCAATTTCCTCGTAAGCGTCCCTGGACACAGCTCCCTCCTTGGCAACAGACGGAAGGCTAAGCACCTTCCAGAAGACGGGTGTGGCATTAAATAGTAATGCCACACCCAAGATGGCCGCTACGCCGACGTACGCTCTGCGTGACACGGCGTGCGACAGTGCTCAGGTCTTTCCTTTGCTTTAAGCTGTGATACAGTCACAAAGCTGACTTTGGATCAAGTCAGAGTTTCTTTTTCTTTGCGTCATTAATGCCATGACTTAGGGGCCCATTACGATGGCGGGCGGAAGCACTACCGCCGTGCTGGCGGATGCAAAAACCACCAGTTACCGCCGGCACGCAGCAGTCCACACGCCCGCCCAATTACGATGCGAAAAGCAGGCCAAACACCGCCGGCAAGCCAGCAACACCGTCCGCCATCAAAGTGCGCCCGCACACGTAGCGGCGCAGCACAACTGACACACACCGTCCGACGAAACACGTCCCGCCCGGCGCATAAATTACGATGCCGCAAACAAACGGCTCCCACGGCAAAGAGACACCGCACGTGAAAGAGAGGCGGAAACACGGACGCAGAGCACGGACAACGAAGAAGCGGCACCCCGGGCATGAATCCAGCACTGCAGGCCCTTCCCATGCTTCTGCTGATGCACCACCAAGGACGCAACGTACCGCGGAGACGCAGGTAGGCACACACACAACAAGTGCACGCAAACAGCGCACACAGTGCAAGGGCGGATAAAGCGGACAACCCCCACCAGCGCGTGCACACTACACATCCACTATTGCATCCACATATGACACACAGGCCAAATCCTAACATCGCGGAACACATGTGTACACACCACCTGGGACTAGGAACCAACCACCCCGTCACGGCCCCAAAGCGCCGATGACGCCGCCACACATGCGCACAACGCAGAGGCCAACCGCAGCGCCATGCATGCGTCGCACACAGACACAGGGACACAACCAAGCAGCACACACACCAGCCCCACCCCGAACGCACATGACACGTGACAGGCCGGCCACAGACATGTCCCCAACGCCCAATTCACGGACAACACCCAACGCCACACAACCGACGCACACATGTCAGTTAAGTCACGCAACAGCAGGACACACCCCAGTGTAACAAACATGGCGAAGCACACAGCGGCGGCAACACCAACTAGGAGAAGCAGGGCTCCTTCGGGAAGAGGAACGCCAGTACCACACTGAAAAACCCATACCACCCTGCACATATGAACAAGACACATGAAACGGAACACCAAAGAGCCCGGGGACCGACAACAGGTGGCCCAAGAATTACATCCACACACAAGGCCCAACGCAGAGCGGAAAGGCAGCCTGCCGCCCACACAAGGGAGAGCAGACAGCACTGAATGACCTTCCATTCCAACACCGAAACCACAGCCCTACGACAGAAGCCGGTGAATACAGCCATTGTCCAAGAATAGACCAACACAGGCATGCCGAGGAGACCGACCACACGGCAGATAGCGCATATCACAGAAGCACACAACGGACGGGGAAGAAAGAAGAAAACACTCCCCCATGTCGGCCACATGCAAGTTAATTGGAAGGAGTCACACAGCACCGACCTTGAACTGTCTGAGAAGCATGTGGGAAGAGGGCCCGTGTCCTCCAAACAAGCCAACAGAACACAAGTCCTGTCTCCCCACAACTACACAGAGCTCACAGCAACCCCGGAGCGTGCACATTGCAGACTGCACACACAGCCGGAGCACGCCACCTCTACGAACCGCTGCGAAATGGCAACCGCAACACACCTACCCAACTACGCCGAAGAGCTCAAGCTGTACCAAACCAGCACGATACATACATTGGGATGCGATCTCCTGTCCCTGCTGAACGTAAGTTACCGACTGACTTACCGCATCACATTGTTCAGCTGCGTCATGCCCGTCTTCTACTGTCGGAGGTGTCCCTACCAGCATCCCGTCGAGATATGCCTCTCCAACCCGGCATGTCTGAAGGCGGACCTGCTACCACTACTCCTCCCTCTGGACGCACACAACAGGGCCTGCTCTGCCTATGGGGGCATGGCGTATGTGGCCAACATCGCACGCGCACTGAAATGGAACCACTGTGCCTCCACACGACGGATCATCGAGAACAGCTACATCGAATGTCACCCAGCATGCCCCATCATGGTCCTCCAAGGGACAACCTACGAACAACACCTTGACAGCCACCATCCGCTTCATTGGCTGGCAAACATGTACACCACCAATGACATGGAAGCCCTGCTGGACGGCATCGCATACCTGTCAACCTGTAAATACGTCGGACCACAACGCAGGTTCCCCGAGTGACCTATGAAGTCCAACCCCGCACCCATGCTCAGCTTCCGCACGGACTGGCCAGTCACCACCACAACAGCCATACCAAACGACCGGCAACTGTAACCACACCATCAACGACATCGCCATGACATCGGATATGACCGGGACATGCACACTGTTCCCCATCACATCCAGGAACACCGCATGCATCGTGGGAGGCAGTGGCATGGGCTCTGTGCATCGCACCCACATGGACGGAACTGCACGAACAACCAGGACACGACATGGATCCAGCGCCCATGGACACACACACCGCTCAGTGGACATGAATAGGTCGCCTGGAGTCTGTGGGTGCTGCACCCCTCCCACCCCCGCCCCGGGAATCCCATACCAGGACCTTTGCATGGACGACAAGTGCATACAACAACAACACGACCCCAGTGACTGTGACATGTCCAGTAACCACCACAGTGCAACAACAAGTGGCACGCCGCTGCATGCACGCAAGCACATGCCCTGATGTCATCTCACATGCACGCGTGCATGAGGAACAACCGCAGCAAACCTGTCACATGGAACTGAGATGGACTGTGCCCATGATGCCGAGCGGTCTGGTAGGCTACATGTATACCGTCTGTGTCAAAGTCCGCAGCTCCGCAGCCATACGTAAATGTACATTAGCACAGCCTTGGCCAAGCAGATGTAACCCCACACCCTATCCCATTTGTAATCATGCTCAGTATATCCTCAACATGTATCCCGCTGCCAGTAGTGTCCACTATACTGCATCACAGAGGACAGAAGACTCAATATAATGTTTGAAACCAGAACTGTCTCCGCTGACTCATTTCACAAGTACGAATGAGAGAGGATGAGAGTATGTGAAGTACACGGCAGTCGTGACATGACCATGTAGTCCACTGGTATTGGATGTCAACGCAAATGAGTAGCACTACTGTGGAAGACACACATGTGTCGTGTGAAGTCGTATGGACGCAGTGCTCAGGTGGGTGGGTGCGACGGGTAGATGCGCACATGCCAAGTTGGAGCACGCCGTGTTGGGAGGGGTCATGAACAGTACACCACCGCTTCCCTGGGCATTGTGAGAGGACACCTGTCGGGGGGAGTGAACACGTGTGTGCACAGCAGCCGGGCACACGTACAAAGCGGTACCAGGCGCACCTCAGCCCACCCTCTGTGGACAAGCTGGATCCTGTTGTGCGCCCGCCATGCCCCTTGACAAGGCACACACAGCCCCAGTCGACCAGGTGTAACCCCAACATAGTCAATCCACACAGGCGATACAGGGCACGGGATGGCAGTGGAGCATGGTGTGTGAGAGGTCTCCTCGCGCTCCTCCTGGTCATATCACGCAGGCAATAGAACCTCAACGTCCAGCATGGCAAAAAGTCAAATGGAAGTGTAGGGGGACGCACCACAGCACGAGCAGCACTGACGTCACGGGAGGTGGCTCGCACCATCCCATCCATTGCCCATCATACCAACCACGCCACATGCCATTGCGACTAAGTGCAAGCGCGTGCGCCACCACCCCTGAGCCCTCCCCAGAGAGGCCAAAGAGTGAATGTGTGGGCCATCAGCCACAGACGGACGCGGCATGGCCGCAAGGGCAGCCACAGCCACTGGGTGTCGCAGGTGGCGGATCCGGAAGGCGAAGACTGTGATGCATAGTCCATGCAGGCCGGGTCTCCATTTGGGGCACCACGCAGGTGGACGGCGTCCCGCCACACATCATACCCTGAGACAGCCCACTCGTGCAACTGGACCCACACATGCACTCCTTGCCCTCTCTGGTGCGAGCTTGGGGCTGCCTGTGCAAGCGCTAGCCTCGCAGGTGAGCATGCATATTGGGGGGCGAGGGGAGGACATGAGGGCTGGGGCGAAGATGACTGTATCACTGTCAGTTAGTACAAGGGATGACCCAGATGTGGAAAGGAAGAGACGTGTCCCGTGTGTACTGCAACTAGTCGCCAATCCAACTACCCCCCATGTCCGGAATGTAAGCCCGCACCTAGGCCCGCCCATCCGCCACATCGAACATACCACCAGCACGACAACCTTCCCATTCGAAACACTGACTGGGGGTGGCGACCAGTGAACAATCATGTGTAGCCTACCCACGCGTACATGTGGGCCCTCCATGATCCATGTCACCTGCGGCAAAGACATGACATGCGCAATGAGGGAAGTGAGGAGAGCTGTCCGCCCCACGCGCAGAAGGTGCATCAGCTCCACAGACCCAGCAGCGAGTCCAGCAGGGGTCACATGTGCAGGGGCAGCTGTGCCTGGTGTGAAGGCACATGCATATGGACAGCACATCGACCAATGTGTAGTCTGCCCACATCCACAGTCCATCATCATGCGGACATAGGAATTGAACACAGGGCAACACATCTTAGCTGGTGCACCCACCGTGACCAACAATGCGCAATCATCGACGTACCCGCCCTGTGCATGGCCCCCCACCCAACGGAGGCACATCCAGTGCCACCATCCCACACACACAAGCCTTCCACGGAACATGCTGTGTCCAATGGTCAGTACAGAGTCAGCGCCCATCTGGTGGATCCTGAACAGGAGACACATGCACACACATGCCAGCTCCCACTATGTACGACTGCCACCTGGCACGTGCAATGTAACCTCTCACCTGTGACGTGTGACTGCAAGCACACAGCCGTCTTGGCATGGGGCTGTCAATGTGGACACCAGTCAATGTTTCGGGAGCTGTGATCCGTACAGTGCTGTACATAGGGTGCAGTGCTGACACCTACTACTGTCTCATATCCCCTCGTGCCACAGGTCCCACTTGTATTGGCCGCTCAGCCCGTGCCCACATCGTCGTCGTCGTGTGCCATACTCATCCAGCCTCGGAAGCAGTACCATGCTCAGCAGACACTCATGTTGCCGTGGCGTTGCCGCTTGACGAATATGCAGTCAGTCCCCATCAGCACGCCCCGCAAGTCATTGGGGCCTAGATCCCCATGTGCATGCACATGGCAGTGGTATGTCTCACTTGCCATTGCCATTGTTGGGAGACCTGTGTAAGTGTATTGTGGCCGTGCCGTCCCAGCTTGACAGCTGGGCTGTGGCCCATGTGCTTGCTCAGTCATGTCAGTGATGTGTATGCGAAATTGCTATGTGCCGTGTTGCTTTGACATGTGTCCTCTGCCATTTAACCCAGGCGGAGACCGAACATTGACCGCCCATACCAATTGCTGGCGGACATGGACGATACAGAGGTAATCAGGAAGTTTCGGCTGGACAGGCCAACTCTGCATCGACTGTGTGCCATGTTAGAGCCCCATCTCCGTCCCCGCAGGGTGTATCCGACTGCTGTCACCCCCACGGCTAAGGTGATGGCCGCCATGCATTTCTTCGCCACTGGGTCATTCCAGCACACAGTGGGCAGTGGAGGAGGGATGTCCCAGCCCATGTTCAGCAAGGTGCTGAGGGATGTACTGGCAGCCATGATGCTGTACCGGAACAGGTACATCAGATTCCCCAGGGCTCGTGAATTGGCGGCAGTGAAGGGTGCATTCTATGCCCTTGGCAGAATCCCACACGTCGTGGGAGCCATTGACTGCACTCATGTTGGCCTTGTTCCACCACAGGCCACTGAGCACCTGTACCGCAACAGGAAGCACACGCACTCCCTGAATGTGCAAGTGGTGTGCCTTGCGGACATGGTGATCACCCACGTGTGTGCAAAGTTTCCAGGCTCGGCCCATGACGCACACATAATGCGCAACAGCATCTTGCCACGACTGATGGCCAATCTGCAACAGGATCGTGGCTGTATTGTCGGTGAGTATGTGGAGTGGTGTAGCGTGCTGGTTGTGCGATGCTGTCCCCTGTCCAGTTGGAATAGCAACGGTTCTCTGTGTCCCTCACACCCAGGTGACTCTGCGTATCCGAATGGGGCATGGCTGCTCAGTCCATTGAGGAATCCTCGCACCCCAGCAGACGATCGATACAATGAGGCACATGGGAGGACCAGACGTGTGGTCGAGCGTACCTTTGGCCTCCTCAAGTCCAGGTTCAGGTGCCTGGACTGCACCGGGGGTGCACTGGCGTACTCCCCACAGAAGGTGTGCCAGATAGTGGTGGCGTGCTGCATGCTGCACAATCTGGCCATTCGGAAGCAGATCCCCCTCATTGTGGATGACGGAGATCAACCAGGGCCCCAGCCCGCAGACCAGGACAGCTCGAGTGAGGTGGACAGCGGAGAGGAGGAAGCTGGGAATGTGCGCCAGCAGCTCATCGCCCGCTACTTCACTTGACGGTGAGTGTCCATGTACGACGGATGATGTGTCTGTATCTATGCAGGTGTGTGTGTGCTGTGTCAGGGTGGCCGTATGTTCACTGCGTGCAGTGTGTCAACGCTCCATGGCCAGGGTAGTATGCCACTGTTGGTGACTGTGGCATTGTGCCCTATTGCTCTGTGCGATGTGTGTACATTGCTTGTAGTTGTTGACATGTACTGTGTGATGGGTGTGTGACACACTCATTGAATGTGCTCCTGTTCTGTCTCCCACCCCTAGGTCCCTACAGGCCCTCCGGATTCCATTTCCATGCCACGCATCAGGTGCCTTTCCGCCCAAGGTGGCCGTTGTATTCCGTACAATAAAGACACAGGGCACAAACAGCAGTTAGTGAAAAAGGTGCATTTATTACAAACTGTGACATGTGATTGTGTGTAAGGTGATGACAAAAGTGGTGCGTGCAGTGACAATGAGCTGTCGGTCATGGCTGCGTGATGATCAGGGTGTACCCACTGGTTCTATGTCCATAGTCCAACACACACATGCCATCCAGATGGCTGTGTGGAGTGGGATCGTAGAGCAAGTCAATGCAGTGGCTGGTCAAGGAAGGCTGGCGGAAGGCTGGCTGGCTGCCTCACTTGCGACTGGAGCGTGCGAAGTCCTCCCGGGAGATCTGTTTCCTCTTCGGACGGCCCCTTCCACGTTTGGGAGGGGGGTGTGTGGTGGCGACCTGCTGGTGGTGGGTGAGGTGTGCTCACTGGCTGTGGACGCAGGGGAAGTGGACACTGCTGCCCGAGCCTGCGCCCTAGCAGGTGGTGGCGGAGGTGGTGTTGCTGGCCTTGCCTGTGACCCCACCGCCACCACCAGCTGGCCCATGAGGTCCACGAGTTGGTCCATACGGGACACGAATTGGCCCATATGGGCGTCCATGGACCTCAGCACCCCCAGCACCTCCCGCGTGTCAGTAGCAGACCTGGCCCATTGTCCTTGGGCCTCTTCATAGGCCCCAAGGACTCTGGCCATTTGAGGCAGGGCATGGCTCCCAGGGGAGGCTGGCGTTTCCCTGACCCTGCTCCTCCTACCAGTCCTGCTGCCACCGGCCTGCCCACTAGCCACATTGCTCATCACGGTCCTCGCTGTGGCTCCCAGGGTGGATCCAGTCGGCCGGGCCACCACCTGCGCTGGGGCTGGTGCCAGCGAAGACGTGGTGGTGGTGGAGGCGGTGGTGGTCGGTGCGGCGATGGTGGCGGTTGCGGCAGTGGTAGTGGCCGCAATGACCGTGGGTGTGGCCGCAACGACAGTGGCAGCAGGGGACTGGGACTGTTCAGCATCCCTGGATGATGGGTTGGTGGGTAGGAGGGGTCCTGGGGAGCGGCTGGGCCCTGCCACGCCAGATGGGCCAGCTTGGTGGTCCGTGTCCGAAGAGGTGGACAGATCCTCCAGATCCGTGTGTCCTCGTTGGGGGCTTGTAGGCTGGCTGTGCTGGCTGCTGTCTCCATCCCCAGCGTCCAGCAGTTCGTCACCTGTGGAGAGAATGAGATTTGTTATTGTGTTGCACCTGGCGAAGTATGTATTAGTCGTCTGACATTGGCAGTTCGTGCAATCTCGTACATGGGTTTCCCGGAGGCGAGTGTGTGGCTGTGGCATCTGTAGGTGTGTGTGCTAGGCAATGGGACTGTGTGCTGTGCACATGTGGCATGGGACGGATTGGCCATGCCGATGGGTGTGTTGCTTTGCCCCTACTCATTGTGACTCTGGTGTATGCGGGCTCCTGGCCCATCCTGGGTCTGGTTTGTACTTTGCTTTTGGAGTTCAAATGGAACGCTTAGGAACGCATTTGGCAACATGGGGGCCATGCCCCAGATTCGCATTTGGGAGGGAATATGCTTTTGGGGTTCAAATGGAACGCTTAGGAACGCATATGGCAACATGGGGGCCATGCCCCAGATTCGCATTTGGGAGGGAATATGCTTTTGGGGTTCAAATGGAACGCTTAGGAACGCATATGGCAACATGGGGGCCATGCCCCAGATTCGCATTTGGGAGGGTATATGCTTTTGGGGTACATGCTGTGAGCCATGGGTGCCGAACGTGACATGTGTTGTGGCAGCATGACAGTGCATGGTCTGAGGTGTGTGCATGCCTGACATGCCCTGCATATTTGCTGTCTGTTGTGGTTACTGGACATGGCATTGGACGCATCGTTATGAGTGAGTGATAGTTGTGTGCCAGCCAACGTATTGCAGTTGTCCCATCTCCTTGGTGTGCGTGCTGCCCTGTGCCATGTGCATCACTGCAGTGCTCGGGGGGGTGTGGCCCATGTTGTGTGTTGTTGCTCACAGTGTGTCGTGCGCTTAATTGACTTCTGGCACATGGTTGGTCATGGGCATGTGTCTTAGCGTGACTGCTGTATGTGTGGCAGCTGTGCGGATGACATGCCTTTCATGAGACTGGGGCTGACGGATGGGATGGATGGTATGTTGTATGTGCATGGTGTGTCTGTGTGTTTGATGGGTTCAGTGGTGTTCGTGTGCATTTATGTTGTTCCGCTCTGTTGCGTCTAGTGTTGTTTGTCTTACATAGGCGTAGTTGTGGGGTGTGTGGTTGACAGGCAGTAGGGGCTACATGGACAGGACTTCAATGGTGTTTCGGTTGTGTGTGATGAGTTGCACAGTGGCTGCCGTGTGGGACTATATTCAGTGTGGCTTGTGCATGCAGACGTGGCTCCTTGGGTGTTGCTATGTCTGTGATGGGTCATGTGGGGTGTGAGTCTGCTGTTCATGTCCGTGTGCACATTGTTCATTTGTTCGTGACGGTGGACGGTGCTGCGTGTTCGTGTGCTACGTGACATGTCCCATGTGTTGGTGGTGTTATGGTCCTCATGCCTCCAGTAATCCAGCCCTGTCCAGTTTCCCACCTGCAAGTTGTTCGTGCGTGCACTGTACTGGATGCCACATGGCTCTTAGCGGGGGGTGCTCCATGTTGCAGGTCTGTGGGGGTGGGGGGGTGTAGTGGGTCGTGGGGGTGGCTGTACACCCACTGACACCGATTGCTGTGGACCGTGATGTCTGCCTTTCGGCTGTCGTTGTGCACTGCGGTGGCTGACACGTGGGTGTGGGGTGTGGGGGATGCTCCTCCTTGCTGTGCTGTGGGACTGGGGCCTGGTGTGTGTTGTACTTGGGCTGTCCACCGTCCCACCCACTGCACTTTGTGTTCCTGCCACTTACCTGTTACTTGTCGGTTGGTGCAGCTGTGCCTGACACATGGGTGTGGGGAGTGCTCCACCTTGCTGGTCTGTGGGAGTGGGGGCCTGGTGGGTGTTGTACTTCAGCTGTCCCCCTCCGACCCACTGCACTTTGTGTTCCTGCCACTTACCTGTTACTTGTCGGTTGGTGCAGCTGTGCCTGACACATGGGTGTGGGGAGTGCTCCACCTTGCTGGTCTGTGGGAGTGGGGGCCTGGTGGGTGTTGTACTTCAGCTGTCCCCTCCGACCCACTGCACTTTGTGTTCCTGCCACTTACCTGTTACTTGTCAGTTGGTGCAGCTGTGGCAGACACATGGGTGTGGTGGGTGCTCGTTGTGGCGCTTCTGGCATATTTGGGGACCTGTTGGTGGTTACGTGGCTGGCTTAGTGTACACATGTCCCCACGCATCTTACAGTTGTTCGGTTTGGCCTGTGTGTGGTAGTGTCTGTTGCATGTGCGTGTGATGTGTTGTGTATTGTGTGCTGGACATGGGGGTGTTTGTCCCTGGGAGCTGTGGCATGGTGGTTGCGCATGTGTGTACATAGCGGTGTGCTGGTATACATTAGTTTGTACTTACCAGCTTCCACTCCCCTGCTAATCCGGCGAGGATCTCCGGATGGATTACGACTCGCACCTTCTCCTCCCACGCTTTGAAGGTCTTAAAGAGCGCGGGATTCCCTCCGCCAGTGACGGCAGCCAGCTCTCTGTTTTTGCCCTCCTTCTTCTTGACCAGGCTCTTTACGTCATTCCAACGTTTGTTTATCTCGGTTCTGTTCCTGGGCAGGGTCCCGACTGCATTGACCTGGTCTACGATCCGGGTCCACATTCTGTTTCTGGTGGCTAGTGGTGTGTGCTGGACCATGTTCCCATAGATTTGTGGGTACACCTTGATGATCTCGTCGACCATGACCGTCAGCTCCATGGGCGTGAACTTGGGCATCCTTTGTGGTGCCATGGTGTTTGTGGTGCTGGTGCGGTGTGTGTTGTGTAATGTGCAGGGGGTTTGTGGTGCCGGTGTTTGGTGGTGGTGGTGGTGGTGGTTGTGATGTGTGCGTTTCTGTGGTGTGCTGCTGTCCTTGCTGTGTCACTGTGTCCTCTCCTCTCCTCTCTGGTTTGCAATGTAGCAAGGGGTTGTGGTCTGTGGGAGTGCTGCTTTTGTACTCACCTATGTGGGTGTGTCCTCATGGTCTGTTGTTTTCAGGTGTGTTGTGTCTGGGGTTCTGGCCTTTGTATTTTTTGTTTGTCCGGGGGTGTTTTCGGGATGTGTACTGTGCTTGTGTATTTGTGCGTGCCTTGCTGTGTGGACTTGTTGGCCATGTTGTGTGCTATTGGTTTTGTGTGCGGATGGTTTCTGTGCAGGTACGTGGGCGCCATGGCTTCTGCCGTGTCGATTCTCATCGGCGTTGTTTGCGCTGGCGGGCGGTATATTTGTTGTTTTTCCGCGCTCATGGCGGTGCGATCGTAATTTCACGTGCGGTGTGTCGGCCGTGTGGGCGGGCGGTTTTGTGTTGTCGTGCGTGTTTCCGTCCGTGGCGGGCGGTTTGACTCCGACTCGGACGATGGCGGGCGGTATTTTGTATGATTTTTCCGCCGATGGCGGTTTTCAGTTTGTGTACTCATAATGGCGTGGTCGGTGTTCAGGCGGTGTGTGCGGGCGGATTTTTGCCGCTTCCATGCCTGGCGGATTTTTTTACGCCGGGTATCGTAATGGGCCCCTTAGTCTTTGCTTTTGGTAAAAGTTTGGCACTTAAATATTCGAACTCAGGAATCTCCTCTGTGAAAATTAAATACTAGTGCTCATACACAACAAGACTGTTCAGTAAAACACTCGTGCTCATATATCAGACATGACTTGAAGTAAAACAAACGTACATTGTACATACAGGCATAATCACGTTTTAAACAGTACACATAGACCACACAATCGGTCGTGCTGGTTGCACGGGATAGGGTGGGCTTTTATATTGTAATGACTCTGCGATTAGGCAGAGAAATCATGACAATATCATATATATGTTTTTTCTGCTTTTAATGAATGTATGTTTTAATTATTTAAAATGATAAACATTTATTTTTATCTTTAATGTTAAAATATTTTAATATTTTTCCTATTTTGTTTATGTATATATTAAATTTTATATTTTTAAATTGTGCTACATTAATAAATATTATGCATAATGTATTTCGTTTTTAAATTTTATAGATTTTTTAAAAATAAAATACATTTTTTTTTTACTATGGAGTATGTATAGTATATGTAACCCTTTTTGGGCCCGATTATGAGTTTGGTGATGTGAGTTTTCTCTTGACTGACTGGCTTTTTATTGGCGTTCCCACGGCGGTGCCTTTAAAAACAGGCACTGCAATGGGAACGTCAATAACAGTGATGTACATGCACACAGGGGGGCACATGTTGTGACCCCCATGTGCATCCACACGGCATGAGACACAAGGGCTCCGCCAGGGTTTACATGAAGGAGGAACTGCCATGTAACCCCTAGTGGAGAGGAAACTCATAATATGCTTAGCGAGACCACGGCGCTCCCGCCAAGCATATGGAGGGCTCAGGACCACCGCGCCACTACCAGAGAACAGTGGTTCTCTGGCGGCGGACTCAAGGCGGTCCCACTGCCTGAGTCATAATTGGGGGGTCGGGAGATTGCAACCGCCGTGCATACGTGAGTCTGGCAGTCCTCGGATCACAAGACTTGTAATCAGGGGCTTAGTGTACACCACTTTCTCCAATAAGGCTTCAATTAAATTGGAAATAGTAAATGTAACCCCTTTAGTGTCCACCACCTTCCTCAAAATGGTTTACATTAGAGTGAGAATAGTAAATATAACCACTTTAGTGTTTAATACCTCTCCTAAAATGGTTTAGATTGGAGTGGGAATAGTAAATGTAACCCCTTAATTGACCAACACCTTCCCCAAATGGTTTAGATTGGAGTGGGAATAGTAAATCTAACCTCATTACTATCCAACAACTTCCCAAAATGCACTAAATTAGAGAGGGGATAGTAAATTTAACCCCTTTATTGTTTCACTCTTTTCCCAAAATGGTTTAGATTGGAGTGGGAATAGTAATTCTAACCCCTTTAGTGTCCAACACCATGAGAATAGTAGATTTGACCCCTTTAGTGCCCAACTCCTTCCCCAGAAATGGTTTAGATTGGAGTGGGAATAGTAAATGTAACCCATTTAGGGGCTGATTTCGATGTCGGACGGACCAGAGTCTGTCCAACATTGATTGGGTACTGGGACCAACCGACCTCCTGTCTAGCGGTCCCAACCCAGCAATTAGGATGCGACCGAACACTGTTCGGTCGCAGTCCTATTCTTTACATTGGGAGCATGGATTCCGACCGGAATGCATGCTCTCATTGTAAAGAGAAGAGGTGCAGTTCATCTCTGCACCCCGTGGCAGGCACCTCAAGGGTGGCAATATAGGTGCCCCTCGGCCACCATCCGGAGGCCGTGCACCCATGGGGGCCTTGCTGGGGGCCCCCAAAGTCGACTCCCAACAGCCTTTCTGTGTTGGAAAGGCTGGCACTGAAAGGCTGTCGAAATCCGACATTGTAATCCCTAGGGCAGAAAGAGCCACCTATGGGATTTAAGGAGGATTTCCGAATGGCAGACGGGCTCTCTGAGCCCGTCGACAACCATTCGGAAATCCATTTTGGATTCATTTCCAACCGACTCCATCCAAATGGGTCGGTTGGAAATGAATCTAAACTGCTGATTACCATGCCGTAGGAACGGCTCCGACCGAGGGTCACCCGCCGTTTCCTAGGGCATCGTAATCGGCCCCTAAGTGTCCAACATCGTCCCAAAATAGTTTTGGTTGGAGCAGGGAAAGCAAATGAAACTCCTTGAGTGTTCAACACCTTCAACAAAATGGTTTCAATTCGAGTGGGAGTAGTAACTCTAATACTTCTAGTGTCCGATACCTTTGTTAAAATGATTTTGTTTGAAGTAGGAGTAGCTAATGTAATTTAATTGGCATTCAAGATTTTCTGAAAAATGGTTCAGCTAGTAGTTAATTCTGCATTTTTCCTATTAAGTTTTAATTATCTCTTACTTTATTATTATAAAGGTACATAAAACAGTTTGTAATTTTTATTTCTATTTTTATATTTATTTAATGTGTATATTTACTTTTTTTAACATATATAATTGGACTTATTTCATAGTGATATAATGCCGTTTTATTAATAAATAAAACACGCAAATTAATCTTAAACATTCTTGTGTTTTATATTTTCCATAATTTTTTTCATTGTGTTACATTTATTTTTTAGTAATAATATTTTTAATTTTTTAAAGAACTTTTTTGAAAACAATATTAGATAACTTTTTCAGTGTATGTTAAATAATAATATTTTTTGTATTTTCTCATTTATGCATTACTTTTTTACAACATTTTTTACATGCATTACATTATTTATATATTTTTACAATTTGTTTTAAACATCTTAAGATAAAATTCCCATAGTTTCATTTAGCGGCTATTTATGTTTACAGCTAACTTCCTTTTTTTCATCTATTTGTCTTATTTTTTTGGTCCATTTTCCTGGCAGTAAGTCACAGGAAGGATCTGTTGTTCGTCGGAACAGGTAAGACCTTTTTAATGTTTTTGTTTTTAGGGTTCTGAGGTTAGAGGGGTTGCAGAGGGTGCTTGCAAAATATAGTTATGGAGTTGTTTTTGAGATTTTTGTAGATTTAGTCATACTTTTTGTAGTTTTATTCATCAGTGTTTTGGGTTAGATTTACATGGAGTGTGTCAGTAATGTATTGATATATTACAGGGACTGTTGGTAATGTATCGTTATATTATGTTGTATTATGTTACATTATGTCCTTTGTGTTTATTTGGTGTGCTGTATATGCTAAGTTTGAAGTCACAGATTTTTTGTGGGTGGGTATTGTCTTCTATTTTACAGTGTTTCATTTACCAAAGTTTCCTATGGACGTTTGGATTTTACATTTTTATATAAAGGAAATCAGTTTAGTCTCTAGTAAACCAATATTTTTTACTTTGATTTCCTTTCTTTTTTTCATTTCCAGGAGCATTTACTTTCTTAAACATTAGTATGAGTTTTTTATGGTTCTTGAAGCCTTTGGATTTTTTCAGCTGATCTCGATTCGACTCCCTTTATGTTTGGAATTTATTTTTTCCTTTTTGGTGGATTATAATTTTTTAGTACATGTATACGGAAGAGGATCTGGAGCTAAAGAACAGTAAGATATATTTAAATATTTTGTTCTACCTGGGAAACATTATAGTTAGGAATTATGTGAACTTTATGTGATTGCTATTTAATACATAATATTTTATGTGTCTTAATTAACATGTTTCAAATCAATTTTAGGTGTGAATAAAGGTTTGTGGCTGATGATATTAATATTTGTTATATAATTAATATTAATCAGTATTATTTGAAATGTTAGTTTTATATATTATTTGGCTAAAAATTATATCTTTCTTATTTATTTTTAAAAATGTAAACTGTTTGCATAATGCTTTTGATTTATTTTATCTTCTGTAGGATATTATTTATTTATAGTAGGGTTTTGGCTATTGATTCTAAGGGGCCTATTACGAGGTTGGCGGTCCGTGGATCGCCCAGGCGGCGGTGTCATGGCGATGGCAGTTTAGCCAGCAGTCCCGACTGCCCTATTAGGAATTACAACCAAAGGCTTGCTGCGGACCGCCGTCACTCCACTGACACTGCCGGCTATCTCAGACCACTCAGCTAGCGGTGAGGGCAAATGACACTCCGACCACCACTCCAACCTCCCACCCCATTACGAGTTGCATCACAGCCGGCGGAAGTATGGCGGTCCTACCTCCAGGCAAGAAATGGCAGAAAAGGAGGGGTACAAGGCCAAAACTCACCTCCACGCACATCCACACGTCCTGTCATGCCATGGAGGATATCCTACCTGTTATGCCATTGCTCTACCTTATCGATCACCTCCAAAGAAGAGCCTGTCTAAGATGACGTCGCCGGTGAGTCTCAACACTCCATGTATCCATTGTGACCCATGCTAAATGAATGCATTGTCAGCAAACAAACAAAGGAGTTTTCCTTTTACTATATTTAACAATGTCACAGGTCCATATTTCACATAGCACACATTCACAATTGTGTAGTACATTCCGTAATGTACACTCGATGCCACAAACATATAAACAACACATGCATACAATCTACACACAATCATGTGTCAGTACCACAAAAGTGAAAGTAATGTTGGCACTTTCCATGATATGCAATACCCCCACCTCTAAAAAGACACAGCAATATATATTACACACAGCAAGGAAACTAACTATTTTTGCAGACACAATACCACTGTTCTGCCCCAGTCGTCCAATGCAACATAACCCAAAAAATCTAATGTGTCTCTGGGAAATTACTACAACTACCATGAGGCCTTGTTAATCGAACTCTGAATAAGAGACGTCACTTAAAATGACCCGATTACAACGCACACATCAAAACTCCCTTTGTAATTGTTATTACACATCAGTAGTAATGACTCATCAAAGTAAAAAAAGTTCCCTGTCACAATGTAGAAGTAAACTCACACACACAGCTCACATCAAAGCCAAGTCATACAATGCCATAGCCGTCAAGCAGTGGGAAATATATCCTAAACTCAGCCCACAGGATACTAATGACACCATCAGTGAAACAAAACAAGCCAAGCCAGAGACCCAACAAAACAACTACCACATGCATTGACAATCACAGAAGCACTGGCCCAAAGAAATCACAGATGTGTCTTTCAGAAAGTTTATACAGAAAGAAGCTGAACACATGTGTAGGATTTTGAAAAGTGCAAAGCGGCCAAATAAATAGCAAACACAGCATCTGTCAGACATCAATTGTAAGTAGCCGAAAAGCACACACTGCCCATTTCACACGTGCATGCAGACCCACCCAAACTTAAACAATGCTGATGTACTTCATGTCTGCAGGCACACATTGAGTATTCAAAATAACAAAACATAAGCAACATATATCAATGGGAGCAGAGCAAGCAAGTTCTTGCTGACCGTCGAAAAAAAGAAGTACCTACCTCACGCAAAAACACACACTGCTAGGACACAATCAGTCAGTCTACAGGACACTAGTCCATACCATGAACATGTCCTACGATTCAGAGGAACTACAAAACATGTGCAAAGGTCACATTAAAAATACCACTTACCAAAGAACCCCAATACCCATCAAAATTACATCAGAGTACAAGTATGTACTCCAGGTACCACATACAGCTAAAACTATGTAAAGGACAGGATGGGAGAGTTACATTAAAAAAAATAACAGTTTTTATAACAGTTAAACAACTTTTAAGGCCAATGGCCAGTCCAGTGTTCCAAAGTGCATGAGCACATTGCTGCATTAAAGTACTTGCCAAATATGACACTGCTTGGGGAATCTCCTCAGGAAAGGGCATCTAGTGGACAGACCAGGCACCTCAAAACAACAAGCTAGGGAGAACTGATGTCGGTACTGGGTGAGGTTGGGTTGTCAGGCTAAGGTGGAGCAGTGGTTGGGACATAAAGAATGTCACCAGGTACAGGAGGGGCATCCATGGGATCCTGGGCAGGTGGGTTGCCAAGGGGTAGGCTCTGGGAGGTTGAGGGACTGTATGTCACTGTTGTGGGCGTGCCTGTGGTTGGCCCAAGTGTCTGGGGTTCTGATGTTGTTTGTGTCTGGCTTGTGTCTCTCAGTGCATGTTCAGTCTGTATGTGTGGGCTGGCCCTGGTGAGGGTGGTGTCTATTTGGTGGGTGCATGTATGTACATTTTTCTGCATTTGGGGGGTGTTGTGGTGCATGTGGATGTTGGACTGTGTGTCTGCTTATGTTTGCATCTGGATTGGAAAGGTATGGGAACAGGGCTTTGGCTTTGGGAAGAGGCAGGAGGTGGGCTGGAATTCTTGGCTGAGGGGAAGGCTGCCGTCAGTGAGGAGGCCAGAGCCTGAACCCACCTCTGTAGTGCAGACATACTACTGTGAATACCCTCCAGGAACTCCAGCATCTGGGCCATTACAGTGGAATGCCCCTGGAGGGCCTTCAGCAGTGCATCCTGCCCAACAGAGATGCGTCTCAGGAGGTCAATAGCCTCCTCACTCAAAGCAGCTGGGGCCATGGGGCAGGGGATGAGGTACCTGGGCCAAAGGAGACATTCTGCACCTTACGGTTGCGGAGCCGGACCAATTTGTGTGGACCAGCAGGTAGGGTGGATAAGGGAATGGAAGTGGCAGACATGGTTGATGTTGTCTCAAGTCATGGGCTGCCCACCACCTCCACAGAGCGGTCACTGGAGGGAGAATCTGATGAAGAGGTCAAAGGTTGCTCCTCCTGGGCACGCTCCTCACCCTCTATGCCAGTGACTCTGTTGCTGTCAGTATCCTGACCAGAGCCGCTCTGGCCAGCTGTATCCCCAACGTCTCCGGCAACGTCTCCTCTGCCTGCCTCTGTCAATGCTGAAAAGTTCAAATAGGTGTAAGGACATTGAAGACATTTCATTCACTAACATTACACAGTTGCAACATCCTCCAAAGGACACAGTGAACTACGTTCATAACTTCTATATTAACCACATGGCCCACCATAACTGGGCAGTGGCAGGACATATTGACAGGGCTACAAATGCCACCTACAGCTATGGGCATACCCAATTCACAATGGTCTGGCTGTCCACACCAACATTGCATTGTATTTATCGGACCTAAGTTGACAGTGGATGCCTAGCTTGGTCAGCTTAGTCCCATGTATCCAACATGAGGTGTCTCCTTTGGTCATAACAGTGTGCATAGCACACAAAACATAATACATTTGGTCACCACCAAAAATGCTAGACTATTGTAAATACCTCAAGATCTGAGCCCACAAAAAGGCTCAAATAACACATAGACTTCACTTGCACATGTTAACAGTCAGTGAGAGCACAACCAACAGTGGAGCTATGAACTCCACACATATTTAACACATTAAAACCAAGGACATTCCGGTCCAGTGTCTGAGACACAAAGTCCACAACGTCATCATTCTACAACATAGTCATGCAATCATGACATTACCATGAAGGGAGATCTCTATGACTATGTATCACCAAAGAACGAAGATATATTGACACATTTCTCTTTGTGTGGAAATCAACATGTCATCCATCTGTAATGTAAATTGCACATTACACAAAGTACAAGAAAATATCATTTGTAGAACTAAGATCATTCATCGTGAATAACTTTAAACGTGTGTTCACTAGCCTCTCAGTCTCTTGTACAAATCGACTATATACGCATGGACACATGTATGCAGCTTCACATCAGATCCCCGGTCCAATTATGTGTCTCACCTTTATTCCTTTGTGCAATGCAGGCAATCTCACATGTCAGAAATGTACTCTGACAACATACACAGTAGTGTGTGAGCAACATTGCAAAACATCAGAATATACATGGTATGTGTGGAATGTCTCATACACACATCACATCATACATGTGTATGTGACATGACACATCATTCTTCCAGGTATTACTACAAGAGCAAAAAAAGTCATTTAACTTCTCTCAATTCTGGAACTTGGACATAAGTATAGTAAGAACAGTATGGTTGCAGCTTCACTCCCCATACATGCATGAATACAAGTCATCCCCACACCTATACTCACCTGCATCTTCTGCAAGGAAAATGCTGCCTGTGACAGGAGGCAACAGTTTAATCACACAGTCGAACTCTGTACAAAACTTACCCCCCTGTAGCTGCTGTTGGGCCTTCAACAACCCATCGAGCTCTGGGCAGGCCACCACCAGGATACCGCCCATGAGTGGAGTCTGTTTCCGGCGCGCGCCTCTAGGATCTGAGGCGGACTGTCCCACCTGGACCTGAGCGATCTTACGGGTCCAGCGTCTTAGGTCCTCCCACCTTTTCTTGCAGTGGGCGCTGTGCCGGCGATAGATCCCCAGGTACCGCACTTTTGGGCAATGGCTTTCCATAATGCCTTCTTCTGATGGACATTGACCTGTACACACAGAAGACATGAAGATTGTAACAACAAGTCCAATTTACAAAATTCATAAATGTTAAAATAAAGAAACTGTATGAACATATATGTGGAATTTCACCACACAACATAGGTACTCAACACAATGTAAAATCCATCTCCAACTGTAGACACAATCTGTGATAACTAGTTGCTCTACACTTCACCCTTGTGGCGTAACGCATTGACTAACACAGCCTATCCAATACATGGAATGCAAGTCCTCCGGTATTGTTCCCCGCTGTAGTTAATATGTGAAAATCACACAATATTTTGCTTTTCATGCAGAGGAGGACACTGGAACATGTTAGCATAAACCCTGTACTCACCTGACACTCAACCTACAAATGCCTTATATAGCCTAACACTGGTGTGCATACTGACTGCTACCATGAGAACGCCCAATGCATGTATTTGTATGTGTCATAGTTACAGAGACTACTCATACATGGCAAGCTGATGTTGTCCAATCATACATATCACATACCAACAGAGGCTAACATATATCCAGGTGGTGAATCACGTCAAGACACATACCCACTGCCATAGTAGGCCCTCACACATGAAGGGCCCATAGAGAAATCCCAAAATAATTGGTACCTGTTTAATCACAACCAGTTCTAGAGTAAAAAAAATGAAAACAAGTCAACTTGTGACACTTGCAGTACACAATAATTTTCGGTGTACAATGTAATTGACTATGTCACCAATACCCATATTGTTGACTGGGTATGAACCATGTTAACAAAATTAGGTCACAGCAGAGAATTACCGCGTATAAAACTACATTTCTCTCCATTGAAATCCACATCGCAAGATGTGTGATGGCAGGATTAAACCTGCTGAACTTGATACTAACATGTTGAATACGATGAGTACAAATTTACACCCATATGAAGATTATCAGAATGCTCAGCCTCTCAGACAATGTCATTTGACATGGTAGTCAATATGCATCATGCATACACAATCCATAATCACCAAAACACACTTACTTCACATTAACCAACACATTTACATGATCACAAATGCATATGTGCATTCCGGGCACATGACACATGTGACACAACTAGGTGTGGGACTAGGAGGTACCTTTTGGAGTTTCACAAACACCATAGGTCCATGACTACGAAAAAAGTACTTGAAATATGTGGTAATATATATGTGAGCAATCCTCATTTGATACTGAAGTGAGCATCACATGACTAACATACACCATAGACTCTGAAATTCCATAACCTGCTTCCCCTCTGCCTGTAGGATGAGTGCAATGGGTACTCATATACACTTTGGAATTTTTAATACACGTATACAATCTATACATGCAAGATATGTATGAGTAGTCACTAGCCACATCCAAGTACCACTGTAAAACCATCAAGTACCAAGATGTGTTTGCTTTTGGACTTTTTATGGAAGTCAAATCACTACCCATAGACAGCCTTGATCGTGAGCCACAATTTTCAAGTCATCCGAAGATTAAAGTGTAGCTCAGTCATTTCACGTTCGTATGGAAACATCCCAGTTTTCATTACATGTTTGTCAGCTACACATATAGCAAATCCCAGTTCAATGTTCAACAGTACAGACTTGGCCCAGACAGCAGGACGATTAAACCTTGTGTAAGAATCACTATTGGTCTGTACATATAAAAATCATCAAATGTAGGTGTATGCACCTGCACATTAATTTTACAGCCAATGTCTTCAGAATAAATGCCTGTTTCATGTGATCACAACAATGAATACAGAAGACACATACATCACCTAAGTGTAAATACATGTACACATTAATGGTACTGTTCAACTTATGCCACAAGGCGTGTGTAGTTTCTAGGAGATTTATCTGAATCATGAAAGTAATTTGTAAACATACCTTTTCGATATATCGCATCTCTGTACCAGTGCATGCCTTTATGGCCACCTTAATATTTCACATGATGCACAGTGGCCAAATAAGTACCATTCCAAACAGATCTACACAAAGATGTGCAGAGCAACAGTGTTGAAGGAATGTGAGGCACTCAGCTGCTCGTCTGGTGACCCATACAGTTCATTGTAGTGGGGGAGGACCTCTTCCACAAGGCTTTTCAGGTCCTCTGGGTAGAAGGCTGAGGCCCTCACACCTTCCACACGACTCATGATGGCTCACAGAGAAGGTAAACAGCAGCTGTAGTTGAGGAGGTGTAGATCGCAGCAGTGTCTGGAGGCAAGTGGAGTGTATTATTAACCTTGTTGTACTAGTACAAAACATAGGCGGTCTTAGCTATAGACTGCCATTGGTCCGCGACTTCCAATGTGATACAACGTATACAGCTTCCACGTGTGGACAGCCTTCCTCGTGGCCAATATCCATTGCAGTTTGTTGTTTTTTGAATGTCTGTGAACCGACGCCAGGCAGTGGCCATTTTGTTAGCTGTTATTTATCAAAGTTCAAGTTCAAAGTTGCAATCCAGGCACTGTGATGTGTAATCTTTTGAAAAATTAAGCAGGAAATATTCATGAAAGGGACGTGGCAGACAGGGTTCAGATCCTGGCTTAACATATGATTACATTTTATACACATGAGTGACTACTATTGTGAGACAACACATTTGTTCATTCCTAGTGAATTTCCAACGTTGAAATTCTTATAGATGCATTTGTGACCATAAGAGTTTGGTAACTACAGTTACTGTAGATGCCAATTATACCGAAATGTAAAACGCCATCACATGACCTTGTCCGTTGCGAATATCTTCACACAAAAACCAGTACTGAAGGCACATGATTGATCAGGGTCTGGAATCACTGAGTTCTCGGAAAATACACCACAGAGACTGTGTGTGCTGGTACCATGGCACATAGGTACCCATGTGTAAACGGCAGAGTGTGTTCAAACAGACAGATTTGGATTGGGAACGCTATCTCCTCAGGCATGTCAGTACTCACTGGCCTGTGTGTCAGGAGGAGCCTGGCCAAATCAATGTACATGTACAAGCATGTTCCAACATGGAGACAGAGGTGTTACAGCTTGTTAATAGGGGGAGCAATGCTGGGTCTGCCACAGAATAAATCGTACATGACATTTCATGTAAACCATCTGTGTGTTAAACCACAGTTACACTGCCAGCTAATTCTTTGAATGGATGCACCATGTGACACGTTGGTGTGTTCATACATTTCTGACTCAGTATCCAATGTTCCACCTACAAATTGATTGAGGAAGAGGTCTGGTGCTTGGGACATGGAGTCAGAACTTTCATAGGTGTTCCAATACCCAATTGGTTGTTAAAAACTGTGAGTTTTACGGCGAAAGGGTGCCTTACAAGTGTAAGATTTAAGCTCCGTATTTGTTACAACTGTCCCTGGAATCTATCTCAAGCCAACTGTAATAGACACTTGTAAGAGCATTGTACAGTATGTAGAGGGTATCTAGTACTGTCCATAACGTTCACAGAACAGGGCGAAATGTGCCAAATATGAGACTTTATCACAATCTTAATGTGAGACATTGACTGTTTCCATTGAACATGTTTACAATCAGACGAGCATGTGGGTACGTGTCTGTGCATACAGAGACTGTTGCATATACCACTTAAAAATTATGTGTACAGTTGCATTGTGAAGACCATTCACATGGTGAGAGCTCTAACCTTTCCTATCTGACATGCACGTCATGTAAATGTGGACAGTGGTAATGACTCATCAAACCAGGCTAATTTTGGATCCGGGACACAGGCAGATCAGCCATTTGAAAATAGTGTACACCTCTGTGCACACGTGGACTGTTATACTCTGTTAACATGTGTAAGAACAATGTATCTAGCACAGTGATATTTGTCACCCAATAACATGTGCAAGATATGACATCAGACCATAACCAGAGTATCTATATTCAAACAGGTCCTCATTGTCATGATAACCATGACACATGACTGAAATTATTCAGAGCAGCCTCATTCCATGTGTGCCCGCATGTCAATCCATGTAACTCGTGGATCTCAAACTGTTTGCATTCATTGTTGCCATTGCCTGAATTAGTCCCCTATCTATGTTTTCTGAAGCAAGAACACACATGTACAAACCATAGATGCCCAGAAACATCATAGGGATCCAGACTGTCGTGATTTCTGAAGAATAACCAAGACATCACACTTGACTTGTTAAACAAAAGAAGATATGTTTATAACAACATAACTATATACAATAACATGTCAGGCATGACATTATGACATGTTAATAAATCCAGAAGACATGCCACTTCACCTGCCAAACAAACACTGTGAACACACTTCCCTGGAGAGGCATCATATGGGTTGGGCAGGCACCTCAGGGAAGAATAGTGACATGAAGGCTAGGGTTTTGAATGTCAGGCTTTGCGTTTGGTAGGGATGGATTTGGATTGGGGGTGGACTTTGCCCTGGCAGAGCGCTTTCTGTGGGTAAAATGGGTCCTGCTCCTCTTCCTGGGAGTGGATTTAGGATGGGTAGGGAGTGCTGGTAAAAGATAGTCCCTGTAAAAAGTGGGCCTGGGGTGGTGGCGGGGAGGGAGTTGTCCTACAGGGCAAAGTCCAAGGGACAAGAAGAAATGTTCACAGATAGAGGTTAAGGGTAAATCAGAGCTTGGGTCAGGCTGGGAGGAAGAGGAAATTGAGGTGTCAGCTGCTTGCAAAAGTGATGTGGTTGGAGGGGTAGTGCCTGTGCTTTTAGGTGGTGGAGGGGTAGTATATGTGCTGATAGATGGTAGTGTTGCTGTCTGAATGTCTGGAGGTATGTTGTGTGTAGTGATTGATGGTGATGATGGTGGTTGTGTGCTACAGGTGTGAGTTTGTGTGGGTGCATGCACAGGTGTGTGTGTGTGTGTGTGTGCTTGGGGTAGGCAGAGGTTTAGGATTAGGATTTTGGGATCGGGATAGGGATGGGCAAGGTGTTGGGTTCAGTGAAGGCTGTTGGATGGAAGGCTGGGGTAGGGGTATACCTGCCAATATTGAGGAGGCCAGAGCCTGAACTGACCCCTGTAGGGCACACATCCCACAAATCATCAGTCAGAACTTACCTGCTCCTCTGGTGAACCATAGAGCTGCCCATACTTTGGTAGGTCTTCTCCTACAAGGGTCTCCAGCTCTTCTTCAGTGAAGGCAGGAGCCCTCGCACCGGTTTGGCCGGGCATGGTTGGTCCCAGAGGTAACACACAGCAGCTGAGCACTAAGAGTGGGTAATGGCAGCAGTGTTTGTAGGCAAGTGAGTGTATTTTCAAATTGCAGCATATTTCTATGGTGCATACATGTACGTACACGTAGACGCACATAGCCATTGGTCGACCGCGATTAAATGTAGCCAATGTTATCCTATGAAGGAGCCCACCGTGCATGAAACCACCAAGAGAACGGTCTTTGTCTACTGGCAGTGATAGCCTATATTTTCCTATTAGAGCAAGTTCTGACTTTCGCCATGTCAGCGGTCGACTGTGATGTGTTTGCAATGTGCTCAGACCAACATGTTTCTAACAATTGTATATGCACCACAGCCACTACATGTACTTGTTAAGGTTTACATTTTCACATGTTCGTAATCACAGTCAAAGGTTTGGACATGGTACTCAATGTGCAATTCATAGATGTACATGGCAGGTAGGCAAACTTTGGTACATGTGTGATGGTGTACCAGTTAAAACATGTCAGACAAGCCACCCTTTTTGACATCTCAGCTACTTTCACTTGATGTAGTGCCTGATCAAGGTGTTGGATTGTGAATTGTGACCTTGTAGGTGACTTTTAGTGAAGGCAGGCTGACCAGTAATAAATTCACAGTACCTAGTTTCCTGCATTTAACAACATATGTCCTTTACATTTGTACAATGCTTTACATGTGAAGAGTTTACTGATGTTGCTAACAGAGTGCAATGATGCTCCGCTACTCTCTCACTTAGGTACCTTGGGAGAGGAGGAGACAGTCATCCTCCTGTGTTCTGTCCGTTCCCTGACCTCCAGACCATGCAGGAGAGGCACATCATCAAGAAATACAGATTGGATCGTCTGACCATCCTGGAGCTGACTAGTCAGTTGGAGCGGGATCTCCGACCAGAGATTGCATATCCCCACAGTATCACCCCACTTGTAAAGGTATTGGCTGGTTTGCATTTTTTGGCCACTGGCTCTTTTCAATTTACTGTTGCCACTTCAGTTGGGATGTCACAAGCGATGATCAGTCATGTCCTGACAGAGGTGCTTGCTGCATTGTTTAAAGATGTGAGCCACGACATTCAGTTCCCTGGCTGTGACAATTTAGCCACAGTGAAGGCAGGTTTCTATGAGCTAGGTCATATCCCACATGTAATTGGATCTATTGATTGTACACACATTCTCTTAGTGGCACCACAGGACTGTGAGCACGTTTACAGGAAACGCAACCACTACCACTCCATTAACGTGCAAGTTGTCTGTTTGGAAGATCTGTATATCTCCAACGTCTCTGCCCGGTTCCCAGGCTCTGCCCATGACAGCTTCATCCTGCAGAACAGTAACATACCAAGGCTGATGTGACACTTCCAACCCGAGAGGGCCTGGCTTGTGGGTAAATGTGATGTGTGGTAGCTTGATTACGCATGGATGTCATGCAAATTGATATGAGTGTGTGAATTAATTTTTACATCCTACATATTTCATTTAGGAGACTCAGGATATCCCAACCATTCATGGTTGTTGACACCACTCCGAAATCCGACAATGCCTGCTGAATAACGCTTCAATGACGCACAAGGAAGGACAAGGGGGACAGTCGAGCGGACTTTTGGCCTCCTGAAAGCCAGGTCGGCCAACTCGGCGATGCAGCGAGCGCAAGGTAAATAGTTTTATTTATTTATTTACTTACTTTACTCCTTGCGGTCGTATGTCCGACTCCACTACCCCCCCACCCTGCCCCTGCCCCTGCCCCATCGCCCCACATCATTCCCTCTGCGAGCCGCCACTGCCGTTATATCGGGCAAAATATACAATGTAAAAATAATAAGTTTGAGGCTTATTATAAATTGCTCTCTCTTTTTAAAAAATGTATGTCATGAAAATTTCTACTCAGTGAGTAACATGTTCGTCTTACCCCCAAGAGCACTGTGCTCCTAATAACAGTTTTCTCACGATGGTTCGGTACATGTAATTATAACTTATAACACAATAATATACATTTAACATTAATAGCTTGCCTTTGTACGTATTTGAGCGATGTCTTGAGGTGTACAAATCTCCCACCGTGTTAGGTATGACATCGACAATGCCATGTCTTCACAGAAATTGCATTCCTCTTGGCGCAGAAAGCAATATACTGCGGCATCAATGGATTGCTCATTAAGATAAGCCACCAGTGGCGTTGTCCCTAAAGATAATGGGGCATATTAGCAAGGGCACTATCGCCGCTTTAGCGGCACTTTTTGCCGCTGAAGCGGCGATATTTATATCGCCCTATCAGCAAACTGTCTCTAACAGCAGTTAGAGACAGTTTTCGGGCATTAGCGCCCGTTTTTTTACCGCTTTGCATGTCAGCGATATTTATCGCTAATGACATGCAAAGTGGGCGTTCCCGACGAACAAACCTGGGAAACACTCGCTAACAGGCCTATCGCCTATTAGCAAGGTGGCCATGGCCCCAGTTAGCGACGTGAAAAGTCGCGCTAACCGGGGTCATCGCCATTTATTTAACACCTGCAATTAGCAGGTGTTAGCCATACCTAACATGGGGGGGTGGATTATGCTGATACGACCACAGGGTCGTATCAGCAAGGTGTTCTCCCTTCTCCATGCAACATCGCTGGTTTTTCAGCGATGTTGGCCCATTTACCCCGCTATCGCTGGAATATTCATCGCCATAGCGCTAATCGTTGCTAATACAGCGTTAGCGTGGCGATATATTCCAGCGATAGCCGGCGATAAAAAAAATCACGCTAAGCAGGGTTAGCGATGATTATCGCCTCTTCTTGCTAATATGCCCCAATGTTTTACACTGTAATAAAACACAGCTACTACTGTTTGTAAGGTTAGCGCATCCAAATAACGTGCTTTTGATGTTTTATTCAGTCATCTTTCAAGCCTTTCGATACTTTTATCGTGGGAGTCTTATTATAAAGTTCAGGGATTTCATGTTTACTTGCCTCGAAGGTCATTTGATGGATTTATATATGAGTTATCCAAAGTAAATTGGAAACGTTTGTTTTTTACTGATCTCCATAATTAAGCCTCTCTTTATTTACTGTCACGTATGTGCCTGTCCCTTTGTCGAAGTGTTAAAAGGGCAAGATTATGCCTCTCATTTGTGGTTCAATTATTATTGCTTTGACGCCTTAGGATTTATGAATGCTGTAATCCTTTCTGCTCACAGCTTAATCCATTCTGAAATGAGTACACCGTAATCGAGTACTAAATACTGCACCCTACAGAGAGTCAATGATTCTGCAATGTCAACTATTCTATTGAGCAGCAAGTTTTTTGGATGGCAACGCACCTCCGGCATACCTTACACGACCATTTTCATGTTTTAATTGAAATTAATCTAATAAACATTGAACAGCAGTCCTTGGTGTTGTGGCCATTAGTGAGCAAAGCACTGCTGACGTTCCTTCAGTTCTGACCATTAGTGACATGTCCAGTGATAATATGTATATTAATGGAAAAACGTTAGAACGTTCATATTTACGATTGGAGGAAGTAGCACATGTGCGACTAACCTTGTACAACACACCGCTGTGTAACCAAGGCGGGAACAATTTTTATTATGAGACTTTACCAACCAGTGTGGCTACTGAGGCATTTACTCTGCAGCATGTCTATACTTCCTAGACTTATACTGGACATAAGATACAAAGGGCTTGATGTAGGAAGATATTTAGCGGTCACAAACCCTGCGATGCTTTGCAATACATGGGTTGCAGTCGCTAAATGGATTTATCGAACGTGCTAAACCAATATAGAAATTTGATAAGTGCTTACAGAATTGAAAAATGAGTTTAGCAATGTATATCAATCAAAGCTGGAAGGGGCGTGTTTAGGGCATCCCTTGCGAATGAGATTCCGAATGGTCTGTATAAATGATTTGAGGCTTTTAGTCGCAAACAATGGAAACATTACCATCGTCTCGAAGGACGTGGGCACCACGTCGCAAGGGGGGGGGGGCGGCCGTTGGGAACCCCTCGCTTTTGTGAGTGTAAATATATAGTTTGTTTGCGAGTGGATAGTCCTCCAAGAGATCACTGTCAACTCTTCAACAAACCTGTTAAATGCAGCTCTATTTCCTTTATTTAAATGCAATCACAGGCATTGTGGTCTGCTGAGCCGAGCAAGCCAAAGTCACTGTAATGGCATCCTATCGGACTGAGTCGCAGTTCATGATTTACTTCATGATTACCAATGAGGTAGGTGATTTTGCAAACCAACCTAAGAGTACGTAGGTCGGTTGTCAAAAGCAGAATTCAATTAAAAAGATCAGTGTGCAATTTGCAAATTCATTTTGTGAATTGATTCTTAGTACATCTGGCCCTATGTCCATGCAGTAAAGTGAGATCTGGCCTGTTGGCTTTCTCTTCCATATTACTTGCTGAATTAGTTTTTGTTGGCCTTAGGACTCTTGCACTTTACCACTGCTAACCAGTGCTAAAGTGCTTGTGCTCTCTCCTCTAAACATGGTAACATTGGTTTATACCCAATCAGCGTTATTAATTTGCTCATATGTCCCTAGTTAAGTATTTCTACGTGTGCCCAGGGAATGTACATTAAATCCTATTAGTGGATTTGCTGCACTGATTGTGCTACCGACTTGATTAGCCCTTTAAACATGTCTCAGGCCTGCTATTGCAGCCTGTGTATGTACAGTTCTAAACTGTCAATTCGACCTGGAAAAATAAACTTTTTGCCCAGCCAAGCCTTCCGTTTTAATACATATAAGTCAACCCTAGGGTAGGCCCAAATCAGCCCAGGGGGCAGAGTACACTGTATTTAAAAGGTACGTTTTAAATGTCATGGTGGTTAAAAAGTGTTCACTTCCTCAAGGCCAACCTCTCACATAGGATAATATTGCAGCTACCTTTTTACATTTTATAAGTGTAATTTGCAAATGTGAATAGGTAAGCAGATCACGTTTGGTGTCTCTAGATTCATAATTTAAAATCTTAATTTATGATTAAGTCAGATTTTAAATAACTATTTTGAAAATGCCACTTTTAGAGAATTGGTATTTTCCTGACTTAGCCATTTAGTACCTGTAGCTTGTCTCTGGTCACATGACTGGGCGTAGCTGACAGTTGGGCTTTGGGTATTCCTCCTAGACAGCATCAAACAATAGGGAGATTAGGTGTGCCTGGATGGACCATCACTGTCAGGATGAGAGGGAGGAGCTGGGCACAGCCCCACTTACACTTGAAAAGGCTGTGTTATGCTTCCATAAAAAGGGCTGCATAACCCCCGTAGTTAGTCTGGAGCCAGGACAGGCAGGGCAGGATGCCTGTGAACTTCAAAGGGTAACCTCTAGAAGCTTCTCCCCCTCTTCCAAGGCACAACTGGGTATAAATACTGTACCTTAGACACCACCACTTCTGTACACTTCTGGACCTGTGGTTACTCTGTCAAGACGAAGGACTGCTGTGCTGCTAGAAGGACTGCCATTCTGCTGGACTTCTGCTCTAAAGGAACTGCTGCACTGCTGTGCTCATCCGCTGCTCTCTTGCCTGGGGAAGAAGAACTGGACCTGCAACTTCACCCAGTACCCCAGAGTGACTCCAAGGACTAATCTGCGGACCTACTGATCTGAGCTTCATGAACATAAAAGTCTCTCCAATCAGCTCCTGGACCCCAGCTATAGCAAGTTCCTAACCCCTGAAATCCTGGACCCTTGGTGTGGCTCAGCACACTCAAATTAGGCATTTGGGCTCTCCGTGACCATGAACAGGCCTGTTCTCACTGAGACCGTGCCACTCACACTGAAAATCAGTGCAAGGAACCACCAGCCCGTCTGCATAGCATTAACCGCTTGCGGGTAACCGCCAACATGAAGCACCAGCCTGCCCGTCCGCGACACCTGGCCTGCTCTTCGTGCCATGCAGACAACCTCCCACAACACTCTCCTTGCTCCCCGCAGCCCTCTGCAACATGAACAGAACTCTTGGCACAAAACTTGAGAAGGTAAAATGTCAGAAGGAGTAATCTGGGACTGTTCTGACCTGCGCGCCATCGCAGTCAGCCTGAACTTTTGAGTTTGTCCCAGCCCAACGCCACCAGATAGACGCAGTTGGTGCTTTCTGCTTTTAGGCACTATTTTACTCTTTAATCTTTAAAAATTCATAACTCTGGTTCTACTGATTGGATTTTTGACAGTAAGGTCTTGTTTTATTTACTACATACAGCTCTTTTCTTCTAAACTGGCGTAGTAATCATCTTTTATGGTGTTTTCACTTTATCACTATTTGACATGATGACAAATACTTTACACATTGCCTCTAAGTTAAGCCTGACTGCTCTGTGCCAAGCTACGAAGGGGTTAAGCACAGATTAATTTGGGGTTTGCTTGTGCCTTACCTTGATGAATATTGTGGTTGTTGCTTGACCATCTCAGATAAGAATATATATGATTTATGCAAAAGTCAAATAAAATGTTACCACAGAGATAAACATGGATCTTTATGAGCAATATCTTTATGTGTTTCTTTTATAGGAAACAACTGAAGACATCCTCGTAGTTAGCACATCGCCATAATCTGGTCAACTCAGAAGGCCCCGTGGCTTCAGAAAACATCAGTGAAGCAGTAAGTGTAATGAAGGCCCCCGTGGCTTCAGGAAACGTCAGCGAAGTGGAACATGTAATGAAGGCTTCCGCGGCGTCAGGAAACGTCAGCGAAGCAGAACAGGTAATGAAGGCCCCTGCGGCATAGCAGAACCAAGGATTCTGGCGAGAAGACTTCCACGGCCGTCGGAGCACCCGGAAGAAATCAGGTACATAACGAAAGGCAGGACGGGAGACACACATGGCTCAGGAAGAACGCGAAGCGCTCTTCAGTCCTGCTCAGCCCCTTTTGTTTCTGGCTTGCCCCGCCCCTGCACACACATGATCAGAGCAAGCCGGACAACTAGCGTTGCCCTGGGGGCAGCACATTCAGGTGAAAAATGGAGCGGCTTTGAAGCAACCACTCAGTGTTTTACTGTGCAGGCAGCAACCTACCTACACCTTTAAAGGGGATTAGAGATCCCCTTGCAGACGGGTGCAGTGAGTGACTGAACCCGCCTGCAAGGGGATGTCTGGGGTGTCCATATGACCCCCTCTCCAGAGTGCTACTATCAGGGGGCGTATTGACGGTGGTGGTGCACTGTCAGAGTGCCCCCTGACAGCTTCTTTACCTCTGTGCTGTGACTATAATACGGCACGGGCACAGAAGCAAAGGGATTCCCTCATTTGCATGGGACCACGCTCCCATGCAGATCAGGGAAACCCCTCTTGAGAAAGCACTGGCCCTGTATGTGTGCCAGAGATTTCAGTATTACAGAAGGGACCATACAAGTGTCTGCAGCCCCCTCTGTAATACCAAAGTACCCCTGGAGCACTTTCTGAAATACGGCCCCAGGAGTACTCTTTTACATACTCTTGCCTTTGTGAATTGACTACAAAATATCACATTTCCTATCACTAAAAGCTCAAAGACAGCACAATCCTTCCTGCTTGTGCCAGTTCTATTTGAGTATGACCCAAATTATCTCAATTTATTCCTGTTATAAATGTTTAGGAGCCAATTCACAAAGGCATGTGGGAGCATGACAGAGTGCATACACTGCAGCCAAAGAAAATCAATTTATAGAAAACTAAGATATATTAAAATAGGGGCAGAGCATAATAAAGTGTTTTTTTCTCATACAGTGACTCAACATCCTGACCCAGAAATAGGTGAAATAAAAATCAAGGGAATGAAAGTTGAGTGGGATACTCCATCTGGAATTTCACATCTACCCTAAAATACATGCCAAAGAAATGCTTCTTGAAAGGTAAATTACCTATTGATGCCCATGTTATCGTAAGTGTTTCACTTAACGTGCAGTGTTTAAAGCACTTGTTTTTATATCTTTCATTTTATTCTGTTGACAGCCTTCAGAGATGGCCTTGATAAACAGTCCTCTGTTTGGTAATTATTAATTTTCTTATGCTCCAAGAGAGCTTCTCACTAACTAATAAGTTCATCACTCTGCCAGATGAGAAATATTGTGGGTCTCATTTATGAGGCCCATTGCGCCATCGGAACATCACTTTTTGTGATGTTCCGTTGCGCAGGAGCCTGCTCCATATTTATGAGGCAGCACTAAGCCACTTTTTTGTAAATATCGTTCCCTTTAACACGTTAAAGGGAGCGTGCAATGGGTGTTCCTGTGGGCATTCCTTGCAACATCCTTGGCTTTTTGACAATGCCCCAGATTTACGAGAAATCGTAACTCTGAGGCAGCGCAAAAAACTTATGCATCCCCAGGGGGATTCATAAGGGAGGCACAACGAGGAGAAATATATTTATTTCTCCTAGTTTTTCCTTTTTCTATGTGTGCTGCATTCTGCAAGAGGAAACAGCCTCTTGTGATTGTTTTTGTGCACCCTTCCTGCACAAAAATAATCATCCCTGCAACGCAGACACCCTTGCACCATGGTGCAAAGGTGCCTGCGTTGGTGCACGGCAGCTGATTGTGTGATAGCACAAGGGAAAAGGACAGGAATGTGCTGTATCTGATCGATACTGTGCATTCCTGCCCTTTTCTTTTGCCGTAGGGCAGTGCATCAGGAAATTCTGCGGCATCGCACTACGTCAAAACCGAATAAATGAGGCCCCATATGTTTATAATGCAGCAAGCTTTTTCCCTGGTAGCCAATGTTGTTAGAGTTTCATAGTGTACACTATCACATTTTCTGTATAGCACAATTTTGTCTCTGCTCTCTAAGCAATAGCTTTATAAGATGCACAACATATTATTATGGTGATTTCATCTTGTTGCCTACTAGCCAGAGGCATTACAGCTGTCTTGTTTGCTGCTGCTTGTTGACTGTTGCTGTTTTGCCAGGACTGAAATACTGAAGCTCATACTTTCTTAAGAGGAAGCCTGCAACTAGCACAAGGCCTTTCACAAAAAGCCCCAAATGAACCCAACCCTCAAAAATCTTCAAAAAGAAGATCATGAACATTACAAAACAGAATGTGTTCTTATATAGGAAGAATACATTTTGTAACATGCTTTAAAACCACACTCATTATTCTTTGCAGTCAACCAAATACTCCTAGATTGCAGCACAATATTTTTTATCCAAAATTAATTTTACTATTTTTTTAACTCTGAACAACATGTTTTAATTTATGCCCTTACCTATGTACATACTATTGTGCAGTCTTATATGCACTTTCTGTCAAATGCTCCACGCATCTTGTAAACCAATTATAAGATAGCTTCTATGCTACCGTTGTCTTGAGTCCCTTTTTTTCATGTCCGGCTAAATAAAGACATCCTTCACACTATTTATCCAGCTGGCGTTCAAAAACTACATCACCTCTACTATTTATTCTTCAGCCCTAAAGACAGTGAAGTTTCAGTTTGCTGCTGGCTAAATAGCAAAGATTATGTACTAGTTGGCTGGCAGATGGCTAAATAGCTATTTCCAAATAAACACAGGTAAAAAGAAATTAAAAGCTCAGCAACAGTGACTGCCAGTGTCATATGTGCAGCTGTGCTAGCATCGGGTTCAGATTTCCACATACCATCCGGGGTGAGTGGTGAGCAGGGTTAGTTACAGTGGCAAGCAGGGGGAAACTCCCACTTCAGCCCACTATCTGGGAAGTAGAAATGAAAGAGGGACAATAAAAATCAAAGTGGAGCCCAATGTCCTCCCATTTTGCAAAGGATCTCTTCAGAATCAAAAGGATAAGGCAAAGAGAAATGGATGAGTAAAAGAACAGCTTAAATCTGCTAAAATAACAACTTGCCTATAGAGTCCTCAAGATAACATAACACATTTAAATAACAGGGACTGAAATATGGAGACAGTCTCTCCAACATACAAGAACAATGTGACTCTATAGTATGTTTCTACTTTGCCCGACACAAAGTAACACAAGGCAGCTCATATGCAGTACTTTGTATTGGCTGAACCATGAAAAGGCTCGCAAATTGACTTTGCGTAGCATAAAAAATGGAAAAATGACTTTGATCTTTCAGTTACTAGTGATGGGGTGACAAATGAGGAGGTAGCCTTCAGGAACCTCCGGGTGTCAGTCTCAGCAGTAGTCTGGGTGAGCCAGTTACCATGGCTAAATGTCTGCAGTCACATAAAAAATGCAAAGAGAAGATCAGATCTGGGGGGAAGGGGCAAGAATCTAACGCTAACTTTGCTTGTAAACTGAAATGGGACTATTCAGCTAACCAACAGGACTATGAAGAGGATAAGGATGGATCTAGCATCACTTCTGAAACAGTGACAGTGGGGAGTTCTGGAACCCCAGAGAAACCCTCTATCAGTCTAATCTATGCTGATTTAAAACAGATGCAGGGGGAAACTCGAAATGAGAATCAGCAAGCCCATTTGGCTACTAAAACTGTACAATGGGCAATTTGTAAGGTTAATGAAACGTGCTCTGAAATAGCAGAGAGGATTGCCTCTGTTGAAGAACGAACAGCCGCGTTGGAGTTAGACGTCGGGTCACTGAAAGAGCATAAAGATACATACGAGTTTCAACTGATTGATGTGGAAAATGGAGGACTTCAAAAATCACCATCGTAAAAATAACTTGAGGTTTCTTGGCCTAGCTGAAAATGTGGAGGGGAATGACATTATGGGCTCTATGCTTGGTCTGCTTAAAGGGGCATTTCCTGATTTCACCCAGTGTGACTGAGAATCTGAAGTGCAACAAGTCCACCATTTTCCATTGATGCAACCGACAGGCTGAGCAAGCAAGGAAACCTAGAGCTGTCTTAGTGTACTTTGGCAATTTTTCTCTTCATCAGGCAATATTCGATAAAGCAAGACTAGAGGTCAAGCGGTCATACAATGGCCATACCTTTTTTGCTCAGCATGATTTTTGTCACACTACAGTGGAAAAGAGGTGCTGCCTAAGACAGCTGTTTAATGAACCCGGCCCATCTGAAAGTCATCTGTAATGGGACGGCTCGGACATTTACCTCTGAAATGAATGCTCAAGAATATTTAAAGGGTCTTTTGGGGGGGACAGTGCAGGTCTCAGGGCTCTAAACTGAAATTGATTTGTTTATCATGATTATTGATTTTTGGATCTTGTAGATCTTTTTCCTGACTGTATCAATTTCGTCTCTGTCAGGGAAACTGAAGGATCCTATTTTGGTATTAGCGGATCTTCAAGATATGTCTTTCTAATGGGGGGGTCTTTTCTTTTTTCTTTGGCTTCTCTTTAGGGCTTTGCTGTGCCTTTGATTAAGCTTAATCTTACGTTCTTTCTGCTATTAGTATTATGTTTTTTTTGTTCTGTACTGGGAGGAGCTGGGGGGAACAGGAGTTTTAGCAGGCAGTATCATCAGGGTCATTGCTGACCTGTTCCCTCGTTGGTGGGGGTGGAGGGGGATAGTAGAGGGGGCAGGCTTCTGGGGAGGGGAAGGTTGGTGTTGGGGTGGGTTCCTGGGGGATGGGGTTAGGGCAACTCAAGCAGACTGTTCGAGTATTCTGCAGCATTTTATTAGGACTGTTATATAACTACATAGGAGGTTTGCTGTGGAACATTTCCCTGTTAAATATGTCTCATGAGTAATCTACGAATTGCTACAGCGAACATATGTGGTTTAAATAGTCAGCTAAAAAGGCAGAGGGTCACACTATACATGCAGTTTTTAAAGGCTGACATAATATGCTTGCAGGAGATGCATATTGAGGGGGCAAGACAGAATGTATTAGATTTTATGGGGTGTCAAGTAGTTTGCTGAACATCACAAGGGACACAAAAACGTGAATGGCAATTTGGGCTTGGAGAGATGTTTGTACTTTCCTGGGCTCTAGTGCGGATAAGTATGGTAGATGGGCAATTACCGAGTGTTGTTACTCTAAGGCAAATTTTACCCTCAGCTCTGTATATGGGTCAGTAGCTGTTTTCGATTGGCTAAATAATGAGCCGGCATTGTGGCCACTCCCAGTCATCATTTGTGGAGATTTCAATATAAACCTAACTAACGGCTTCTTGCATTCTGGCACTAAACATTATCAGGGACGGATGCCTAATGTTTTCAGATCTCTGATGCGCACAATTTAGCAGATGTCTTGGGCGAGAAATGCACCCCTGACTCAGGAGCTACATATTCTTCAGCACCACAACAGGTACATGCATGACTATATATTATTTTTATATCATATAGTTTGCTTCACGACTGCAAAATCAAGAAATATCCGTTACTGCTGGAATTGGTAGTAAGTGGCTTATCCCGCCCCATTTTGAGCTGGACATTTGAATGGGCTCTTTTACTGGATGCAGATTGTGTTAAACATATAAATGAATGGATCCCAGTTTTTATGGGTGATAATACTGGGAGTGCTCTCGCTGGGGTGATTTGTGACACTTTTAAGGCGGATGTCCATGGGGAGACAATTCAGTTAGTTGGTCCTGGCAAACAAAAGAAAAACAGCAGTTGTTGTAATTATATAGTGTACTCTCATTAGTTGAGACCAACCTTATTGTTGCAGTAACTGATGGAGAGGATATAGAGAGTGCAGTGAACGGGTGGGGTATCTACTAGCAACTTAATAAAGACAAAATGTGCTACAGGGCTTGATAAAGGAAATCCGAGTTCCTCACACTGGGATGGTATCTGATCCATAGGGTATACGGGCTGCCTTTCAAAGTTTTTATTAGAGGCTGTACACAGAAGATGTGGGGTCAGCAGTGGGAAATATGTGGCTGTATCTGGACTCGGTCCTTTACAAGATATTGGAGGAGGAAGATCATGATTTTTTAGATAAACCCTTCTCGTGGGATGACATTTTAATGGCTATTGCAAATCTGTCCTCAGGGAAAGCAGTTGGAACTGACATGATCCCTAAAGAATTTTACAGGGTGTTCTCCGCTAGCTTAGAAGCATTTATACTTTGTTTTCTCGCAGATTCAGAAAGGAGCAGACCCACCTAAGTCCTGGGCCTCTGCAAATATTGTAGTTTTCCCAAAGAAAAATAAGCCATTACAGGAATTAGGGTCTAATAGGCCAATCACACTGATGACTGATGATGCCAAAATGTATTCTAGAATACTGGCTATGCGACTTTCAAGGGTAATTAGTAAGATAGTGTCTCCCAAGCAACATGGGCTTATAGCAGGGAGGGGGACAATGGATCATATTTGTCGGGTTATCTCCCTTTTTGATGCCACTACTTGACGCAGAAAAGGCGTTTGATAGGGTCTCCTGGCAGTATCTTTGGGTGTGTGAGGTTTCGCAAGGATCGAGTTCCACACTTGATGTGTTTTGAGTGTCTTTTACTTCTTTAAACACGCGGCATCTAGTAAAAGCCAGAGTTCAACACAAGGATAATACCTCTTATCCGTTGTCGGCAATCTTCGTCTTGAGCTCTCGATTTTCGTTTTTTTTCTTCTTCCGGTTTTTCCTTTCCTGGTTTCCCGTTTCCTCAGAGAAAAGAAGAGAAGGAGCAGTACGGTAAATGAGATGGTCTGGCCCTTCACCTTGGGGAAGGGAGTGAAGGATCACCCAGTGCCTCGGACCAAGCCTAGGGACATGAGGTAGTGCAGGGAGTGGGGGTCAGACACACAGGAGACATGAGAGCTTGTCCGCTAATTGCCGACTTTCTCCCTCCTCCCGGCCCACCCTGGGAACCGCTCACATACCTGAGTGAGCCACGTTCCTCCAGGAGCGTGGCGGGGTCAGCACAGAATCGTTGGCCTCCTGGCTCTCCCGGTTTCCCGGTCTCCACGGTTCTTGCTGACAGGAGCAGAGTTTCCTCTTCTGGCGTCTGCGTCTCCTTTACCCACGATGCTTGGACGGCGTCTTCTTCCTCCTCTCATCTTCCAGGTTTCGGCCTCTCCCCTCCAGAACCGGGACTGCCTTCTTCAATCATTGGCTCCGGGGTAGTGTCGGAGGGTCCATGGGTGGAGTCTTCGGAGTAGAGTTCCCAGTTAAAGGAATCTTGTCGGGAGAAAGCGGTTTGCGATGCAGGTGCGGGGCTCTGAAACACAGTCCAGTCCGATGATTCCTCTGGCTGAGAAGAGAGGAGAGGATCCGTTCCTTGAGGTACACGCCACCAATCAGCTGTACTGTCCGTTCCCTCCCGGGGACACCTGGATCATGACAGGGTGGTAATGGGAAAGGTGGGTATAGGGACAGGATTTATTAAATCTGTACTGTACCCAAAGGGCAAAGATCTTGTTGATTGGGAGGCAATCCGGTTGTTAGAATTGATCCATGAATGTTTATGCAGTGCCCTATATAAGTTAGCATTCACTGTACCATTTTCTGTTCAGACACCATTTTGAATGACGATTGAAACTAATCCTTTGCCGTTTCCGAGAAAACACTCTGTTAAGTTTCGTTTCTGAAAAGTTGAAGTTTTTCCCCAGTAATGAATAGCCTGGTCATATTAACGCATACCTTTCTCACTAGATAGAGGCCCTCTCCCACTTATCTGGTGGCGGGCGCAGTGTGAAACGACCTTGGATTGTGCTAGGTTGTGTGAGATATGAGAACCGAAACCTATTTTTTGTATTTCACTGTCCAGTCACATCTGCCTGGAAAATTCCACAGTGGGCGTGTCTTTGCCCGGCTATGAAATGTACATAATGTATCTCTATGCTTGTTGATTTCAGTTCCCTCTGTACCACTCTTCGAGACTGTGCAGACAGGGCTCCACTCTGAGTGTATCTGAATAAAACAATTATTGGTAAATTCTCCACTGTTCTTCCGACTCTTCCTTTGGTATGGAAGGCTGAGTGGTGGTCCGAGGTGACCCGGGTGGCCCCAAGTGGGTCACTTCCTTCAGTTGGCGCCCAAACAGGGACTCCTTTGGGTGATTGATTCATCCCCTTTCCGCAGATGGGGGGAGGACGAGGACATCGTAGGGTCGGACTGACGGCTCAGCGATCCCTGCACGAAGAGTTTCTGTTACTCGCAGCTGCTCCTTCTGTCCCGCCGGACGGTGCCTCGCCCAGTGGTCATCCCAACTGGAGTCCTGAACGGCGAAACCCTTGATATGACCGTTTGGTCTGAGGAGTCGGCAGTGGAGAACCGGTTCGTTTGTACTACTGATATCAGGTGAGTTTGTTTTGGTTCTATGTGGATACGGTACCATTGTGGTTTGAGTTTGTTACGGTCTAAGGACTGTTTTGATGAAAAGTGTTTGCAAATACTTTGCCAGGTAAAAAAAACAATTTTGTTTTTCCTTTGCAATGCCTGGCCTAAGTAAACTTTGGAGTTTGTTTTGTCGTTGTTGTTCTGCAGATGCTCAGTTGGAAGAAGCTCAGCCTGCGCCTCCTGAAGACAGCCCTAATTTTGATATGTATGTGAAACAAGGTCTTGACCCTATTATGTTTAGTACATTATGGCACAAATATACGAGGGACAATGCTGAGTTGCAGTGGCCTTTGACAGGCTCTTTTGATGAACAGAAGATTGGCTTTTTACAGGAACAGTTGTTTAAGAGACGAAGTAGACAGTCAATGTTTGACTCTCTTCGAACTTGGCAAAAGGAGGCTAAGCAAAGGTGGTTAAAAATGGAGAAAGATGCACGGAAAGGGAGGATGCAAACTCTTACACAGAAAGTTGTGGCGTATGACAGAGAAAAACAGGAGACAGGAATAGAATGTGCGGATAGGAGATTTCGGTTGCATATTGACAAGTCCTATGTGGCCAAAGAGGACGATGATACCTTTGTAGAGGAGTTGTTAGATACTCGACCCCCGCCTCCTTATGCCCCGCAGAGGATATACCCCGTTATACCTTTGCAGACACAGCAGACTGTCTCATCCGCTGAAGCTGCCCCTGTATCTACGACTGTTATACCCACAGCTCCGGTTACAGCTCCCCCTATTCTTTCTCTCCCCTCGCCATCCTTGACGACTGTGACCTCTATTACATCCACTGCCCCTACTCTTCTGCCCTCTGTTCTTTCTTCTCCGGTGCAATCATTGACTACAGTTCTACCTACTACTCCTATTGCCCCTCCTCCTGCGGATATTCATCCCCAATGTTTATGGATGCTGATACTCCTGTATGTGGTTTTGAAGACAGGGATTTGGTGAGATTTAGGGGACAAACAGGTCGTTGATGCAATCTGGAGTAGGGGAGGAAGAGAAGAGGACAATAGTGAGTCAGGCAATGCGGTGGGCTCGTAATGCCTTTTTTACAACAGCATGCTCTTCAACATGTGTCTGCTACATTGATTGATCTTTGGCATACACACATTGGGTCGGAGGCTCCCCAAATATTATTTGATATTAGAGACCGCGTTTATGTTACCGATTTAGCACTGGAACAGGTGTTTGGTAATATTTCTACCATAGTTTCTTATAGAGGTCGGTTGTATGATAAAAGCCCTACTCAAATGCATGAAGTCCACCCAATTTATAATCTAGAAATACCTGCCTTGACTAACCAACATGGTGTGACCACTAGACCGCCAGTGGCTGCCCGTTTCCAGGAGCAATGGGTTTATACACCATGGAAAAGAAGTGAGGTTTTAGCCTACTCTGCCTGATCCTAGGAAAACCCCTACAGCCTATTATAAGGAATTGACAGAAGCTGCCTCTTCTACTGTAATGACTCTTGCTGATATTGAAATGTTTTTTGGTCTTCTTGTTCTGGTCGATATTTGGCGGCAGGTGCATACTCAATATCATGTTGCTGAGTTGGGTGGTACATGGGATGTGATTAAGGGATGGGATCAGTAAAGGAAGCCAGGAGATAAGCTGCGTGCTGAGATACTCGCTTTGCCTGGTCGTAGTATTACTTATATGCATACACTTAATCCACCTAAGAAAGTTAGTTGGGACAGATTGACGGCCTGTCGACAGAAGAAGGATGAAAGTGTATCTGATTTCTTTACTAGGTTTGAGGATACGTTTTTGGATTACAGTGGGCAGGATATGTCCAGGGAGGGAGGAGTTCGTTTGTTTGTTGACAGGTTTGTTACTAATTTTCATCCTGAAATAATGACTCGTTTGCAGGCGTCTGAAAGTACCTGGTCTACGTCTTCTCCCTCTGTTATTTTGAATATTGCTCAATATTATGAGCATCGAGATCAGGAGGAAAAGGATAAAACTGATAAAAAACACAAGGATTTAAATACGAAAGTGTTGTTGCAGCAGGCATTTTGGGGAAATAACAGGGGACGGGGAGGTCCTTCTCAACAACTCCCACGTACTAGGCAGCCTACTATGACACATTTGGGACAAAATCAGTGTGCACTTTGTAAGGAGGAAGGACATTGGCATAGTGCGTGTGCGGTTCTGGTGGTAGAGGTCGAGGGACAAACAGAAATCAGAATGCTGCGGCTCCTGTGGGCCGCTCTGACAATAATTATTTTGATGACCCCAGAGATGGACAGTATTATCATGATGATTATGACATAGATGATGTGACAGGTATATCCCACAGCTAGGACAGCCGGGGACAGGGTGAGGGACCAGTTCAGCTACCTATAGATCAGTATGGTACTTATGTCACAGCGGATTTGCAAGGTTCGACTAAGGAATTTTTGGTGGATACAGGTACGACAAAATGTTCTGTTTCTCGACATATGGTCCCTGGGGCAGCCCTGTCAGGCCAAAGTAATGTTTCAGTGGGCTTTTCCGGTGTACCGGTTGTTAGCCCCACTTCACACCCCCTTGCACTTACTGTTGGTCCTTTTACTGTTGAGTCTCCATTCTTGTTGACATCTAATTGTGGGGAAAAGTTGATGGGTTTGGACTTATTGAAGAAGTTGCATGCTACTATTTATTTTTCTCCTGATGGTGTCTATATTACTATGGGTCCGGATGTGAGTACTAGACAGTGTTTGTCTCAGGATGCGCCCCTTCCAGAAGAGTTTTTTCAGTACCCCCCACACTATGGACCACATGTGATACAGTGTACAATGATTCCGGTTCATTTTAGACAGGCACTGAATCGTATACAACGCGGAGCGTACTCGCTTCTAGATCGCCTTCCTGAAGCTTTTGACGTGGGCAATATATCGCGAAGCTTCTCTCTCAATTCATATTATTGAGATACATTATGATTGGAATTGTATGGGACATTTAGAACCGGGGGTCATACTCAGAAAACGCCGGGACGGAATTAAAACCGGCGGGGAGAATTAATTCCAATACTCACCTACCGTGCAGCCCTGAAGAAGTCGTTTGGGTAATCGCCCACGACGAAACACGTGTTGGCTGGGCATTCTTAATGAAAAATAAAGAACAAAAGAACACCCTACAAAGTCTTGTGATTACAGGAATCTGTGATTTGAAATATTGAACTATTTTATAAAGGTGGCAGAATTACGCCATAACTTATAAAGAAAATTAGTGTGTGCACAGGATTGTATTTCACATGTGATACAGACGTGGGTCTATTGCATATACCACCAGTTTTTATACAAGTTAAAGATAATGCTATTCTGCCCCGTATTCCTCAATATAAAATACCACAGGCAGGGGAACGGGTCCTTCTTCAGATTATTCAGGATTTGATGCGAAAGGGAGTAGTTGAAGAAACGTCTGCCAACATTTGTAATAGTCCTATTCTTCCGGTCCTTAAGAGGACACCCTCGGGTTCTTCTGATGCTATTGATGATGTCTATCCCTTTGTGATTGATTTGGGAGAGGTTAATAAAATTGCAGTTCCGGAATTTCCGGTGGTTCCTGACATTACTACGCTTTTAACAATGATTCCATCTACTGCTAAGTTCTTTTCTGTTATTGATTTGAAAAATGCATTCTTCAGTATTCCTATACACCCGGACAGTAGGTATTTGTTTGGATTTACACTGGCCGGCAGAAGCTTTAGATTCTGTTGTGCTCCTCAAGGCTATACGGAGAGTCCTAGCATTTATAGTCAAGCATTAAAAAGTCAGTTGGATTCACTATCGCTTTCCCCAGGTAATGTATTGGTGCAGTATGTCGATGATCTGTTAATTGCTTCTGATACGGAACAAGGTTGCAAGGACGGTACAGTGAAATTGTTGTTGCATTTGGCACATCATGGACATAAGATCTCTCTTTCAAAATTTCAATATTGTCGACAATAGGTCCCCTATTTAGGTCACCTACTGTCGAAGGAGGGTAGGAGGTTGCCCCCTGAGCGCATCAGTACCATTATTAAAATGCCCATTCCGCAAACTCAAAAAGATGTATGTGCTTTTATAAGTATTACTTCCTACTGTCGCCAGTGGATCCCAAATTATTCATTACTAATGAAACCCTTGCTTGCATTAACAATGAAAGCAGTGCATGACCCTTTGCCTTGGACGGCAGAATGTCAGCAGTCTTTTGAGCAATTAAAAACTGCGCTTTTCTTGGCTTCGGTGCTTGGCACACCTAATTATAGGAAACCGTTTGTGCTTTATGTTCATGAGATGGCTGGCTGCGCACTTTCTGTCTTAACACAGAAATTTGGGGATAAACAAAGGCATTGTGCTTATTTTTCTGCTGTGCTTGATGCTGTTGCTAGGGCCCTTCCGAGTTGTCTGAGAGCGGTCACGGCTGTGGCCACTTCAATCAGGCAATCGTCTGGACTCGTACTCGATACAGAACTCACAGTTATGGTACCCCATGCTGTGGATACACTTTTGAATAAGACAAAGACACAGCACCTCATCAGTGCACGTCTTACTGGTTATGAATTGACATTGTTTGCTAAACATATTACGATCAAAAGATGTGCTACTCTGAACCCAGCCACGTTACTACCCCTCCCTTCTGAGAATGATGCAGTTGACAAACATGACTGCATTTTCCGGACAGAAGAAGAGACGAAAGGACAGGTAGACCTGACTGATGTTCCTTTATCTGACCCCCAAGGAGAACTATATGTCGATGGCTCCTGTTTTAAATTACCAGATGGCACAACCACTGCAGCTTATGCTATTTCTACGTTGCGGACGGTGGTAGAGACATCACGGGTCCCCTATCAGTCGGCTCAAGCCGCTGAGCTTGCTGCCCTTATCCGAGCTTGTGAATTGATTGAAGGGCTGGTTGTCAATATCTATACAGACAGCCAGTACGCATTCGGGGTCGCGCACATTTTTGGGCGACTGTGGGCAGAGAGAGGATTCCTTACCTCTCATGATACCAAAATCCAACATGGGCATCTTATATTGCGACTTTTGTCCGCCTGAACGCTCCCCAAGAAATTGGCAATAATTAAGTGTAGCGCTCATAGAAAGGTTACTGATGACGTAGGTAGAGGGAATGCATTCCCAGATCAGGTAGCCAAGGAGACGGCCTGAAATAAAATGAAAAGAATGTTTGTTGCAGGTACAGCTAGATGGGTTCAAAAAACCCCTATCCTCTCGGATATTTTTGGGGATTTATATGTGTGCAGGTCCTTATAGATTAGGGGATCATTTTTTGATAATTATATAATTACTTTTGAGGCTCTTAAGACAGAATGTAGCCTTGCTCAAAATAATTTTTTTAAGTATTTTCAAATCCGGGATTCTTTGGGTAAAAAAAGAGGAGGCTCATCTGGGTTCTCTAAGGTGGAATTGGTAGACATGGTTATTGTAAGGCAGTGCTTGATAGGGCAATTATATTATGAATAGTTTGATGCACGACGATTTAGAAAAGCATGCTAGACAGTGACAGGAAAAACTGCAGTCAGAAAACATTGTCTTTATGGGTTCTCATGATCTTGCTCAATCTATACTACTGTCTGCTAATTTACAGGTGCAACATTTTAAAACCTGTTCTGATTTATATTATACCCCTAGAAAAATTGCCAGATGGGGCGGGACTGCAGGCAAGTGTTGTCCCTGTTGTCAATTACACGGGGCTGATATGATTCACATTTGCGGTTTGTCCATCTTTAGAAGGGTTGAAGAAGGAGATTAATGATTTTTGTGAGGCAAAACATGCAGTAAAAATATCTGTAAACCCCCCCCAAAAAAATTATTCTGTTAGGGGTGCATAACGAGGTGGTACCCAGCCACGCTCAAATTTACTTTTAGATTGGGCTTAGCATCAGCTTGGCTTGATCCCACCCCTCCTTCTTTTCATCAATGACTTACACGGCTTTTAGCAATATATAATGTGGAACATTCTTTATATGCACAGAAAGGTAAAAAAGCTAGGGAAAAAGGAATGATGGTCTGGGCACCTATCACGGACTGGATCTCTCTTTTGGCAGATAGCAAACAGCAGAGGGGGGACAGTGGAGGGGGAATAAGGATGTGGCTGAATTATTTTCCGGGGAAGTGTATCTGTCTTGCGGGTTGGGTGGTTTATTCTTCGTACGATGTTTACTGATTAATGTTTACTTAGCATGAGAGACACTTTATGGTATGATGAATGCAGCGTTGTTTGATATTTTGTTTCTCTCGCTTGTGTAATACTCCTGATGAAATTTTCGAAATATCGATGAATTGTTTGGTATTATAAACGTAATTTTGCTGCTTTATGTGAAATGTATATTATGGTTTGCCCGCTTGGGTCGGGGAGAAACGGTGTAAAATGGACTGAATAAAAAAAGAAACTGGAAAACTGGATTTTGCTTCGATTCAACAATGATGTAAAATCTAAGTAAATCTGAGCCTGATTAGATTAGATATTAATTTACTGTGTCATAATGTAGGTGTGCTTTAAACATCAACCAACTTTTTTTTTGTAAGCCTGGCCTGCTCACCCTAACTACCCCTGCAGTGTCAAACGGGTCTATGGTGAAAACTAGTTCATTTGTAACTAAGACCTGGTATATCGGTAGAAAAAGAAAGAGCAACTAAAGGTTCAAGCTGGCTAAATGGTAAAAAAGCATTTTCCTGTGTTCTTGGGTGGGCAGAGGTTTCCGATCAGTTGATGCCCAACTGCACTAGGGTACAGGGAAAAGACCTCACAGAACTCAGTCAGCTAGCACACAGTTTGTATGTTGTGTAGCCAGTTATCTTCTGCAAGTACTATGCTACGCGCTCTGAATTGAGAAGGTGCTCCTATTTCAGCAACTGTTCCCAGAAATTTCTTACATTGTATCATAGGGGCATATTACCAAGAAATGGCGATAACTATCGCTAACCTAGGTTAGCGCTAGTTTTCCTATCGCCGTCGAGCCCTGCAAGTTATCGCCCTGTTAGCGACGTATTAGCAACGTTTTGCTAACAGGTGATAGCTTCAGGGATCAGCGGCGAAAACCGCCGCTAACATTAGCGCGATGGCGTTAATGAAACCGGCGATAGCGGGTGGAATCCAGTGATAAGCCCTTAGGGATAGAAAAAGGCACGCTAACCCGCAAGTTTGGACTTAGCCCATCTGTCCACCCCCAATATAAAAGATGCACACAAAAAAGGAAAAATGCAGATTTGAGCAGGCAGGGCATAGTGCAGTACACGTCAACAACCCCCTCAAGCCACCCAACATCCTGGTTGACCAGGATGAGATCCTGGTTCCCACGCAGGACCTGCGCCTGGTTCCTGGATCCCTCGCTGGAGCTGCGTCTGGTTCCTGGATCCCTCGCTGGACCTGCCTCTGGTTCCTGGTTCCCAAGCAGGACCTGCGTCTGGTTCCTGCATCTCTCGCTGGAGCTGCATCTGGTTCCTGGATCCCTCGCTGGAGCTGCGCCTGGTTCCTGGATCCCTCGCTGGAGCTGCGTCTGGTTCCTGGATCCCTCGCTGGAGCTGCATCTGGTTCCTGGATCCCTTGCTGGAGCTGCGTCTGGTTCCTGGATCCCTCGCTGGACCTGCGTCTGGTTCCTGGATCCCTCGCTGGACCTGCATCTGGTTCCTGGATCCATCGCTGGACCTGCGTCTGGTTCCTGGATCCCTCACTGAAGCTGCATCTGGTTCCTGGATACCTTGCTGGAGCTGTGTCTGGTTCCTGGATCCCTCGCTGAAGCTGCGTCTGGTTCCTGGATCCCTCGCTGGAGCTGCATCTGGTTCCTGGATCCCTCGCTGGAGCTGCGTCTGGTTCCTGGATCCCTCGCTGGAGCTGCGTATGGTTCCTGGATCCCTCGCTGGAGCTGCGTCTGGTTCCTGGATCCCTTGCTGGACCTGTGTCTGTGGCCTGGAGTGGGATGTGGAGTAGCTGTGGAGTCGATGAGCCGTGGCAGGAGACATTGATGTGCGACGATCGCCCGTACCTGGTGGTGAAGTCTGGCAGGTCGCATGGAGACACGTTGCTGACCTGTGTGAGAAAACCGCCTTGCGCACCTCGGTGCAGTCAATGGTAGAGGTGATCCTGCGCACCAACATAGTGAGGTCCGCTTCGCATACTATGACCCACCACTACACCGGGGTGCACGGAGGGGATTACCAATGGTGGGTGCTGTCTCCCTGCATCACAGGACGGATGATGTTGGGCTGGCCGGACGCTCTGGAGGGTGAGGCCCCTGTGCTATGCCAAACTTGTGTGGACTGAGCGCTGCAACTACACGTCTAAGGGAGCCCTGCTGCATCATCTGCATCGGGTGGTCCACCAAAAGACTACGCGGTGACTGCTGTACCCAGCCCAGTGAAAGCACACCTGGCTCAGGCTCCTGCTGGCTGAGTCACAGATTTGGAGAGAGTGCAGTGGATTGTGCCACGGGGTCAATGTCCAGGTAAGGAGAAGGTGGGACACGGAGCGCAGGAGGGCCGGGGGGGAGTCGCTCATGCCTATCACACGTAGATGACGCACCCCCAGTGGCGGCTCTACTGCTATGTTGGAAGAGCGTTGCCCCACCACCTCAAGCAGTGCAGAAGAGGAACAATCATCACATGATGATAACTCAATCAATCAATTACTCAGGGGAATTGTAAGCGCGCCACTCACCCGCGAGGGTCACAAGGCACTGAGGGGTGGGGGCCACAGATCTGTTAGCCGAAGAGCCAGGTCTTGAGGGTCTTCCTGAAGGTGTTCAGGGAGGGGGCACCTCTGAGGTCCGCCCGTAGCCCGTTCCAGGTATTGGATGCAATGTGGGAGAAGGATCTTCTGCCTGCTCTGGCTCTGTGGATGCGCTGGGTTTCAGACAGTGCGAAGTTGGAAGATCGGATGTCTCATTTGTGTATGTGTCAGTTGATCCTGTCGTTGAGGTATTTGGTTACGTTGTTGTGTAGGCATTTGTAGGCATGAGTGATGATTTTGAAGGTGACTCTTTTCACCACGGGGAGACAGTGGAGTCTAAGTAGGTGTTGGCTGATGTGTTAGTGCCGGGGGAGGCCGAGGACGAGTCTGGCGGCGGTGTACTGTAATGTTGGTAGTTTGCAGAGTAGGGACTTGTAAATGGCGGTGTAGAGTGCGTTTCCATAGTCCAGTCTGCTGGTGATGAGTGCATGGGTGACTGTCTTCCTTGACTCTGGGGGTATCCATTTGAAGGTCTTGCGGAGGATGCAGAGGGAGTTGAAGCAGCTGGAGGTGATGCCGTAGACCTGTCTGTTCATGGTGAGGGATGAGTCGAGTACGGTGCCGAGGTGTCTGGCGTGGTCCGAAGGGGGTAGGTGGGCTTCCGAGGGTGAAGGCCAACAGGTGTTGTCCCATGCTGAAGGTGTGGTTCCAAGGACAAGGACTACTGTCTTCTCGGCGTTGAGCTTCAGGCAGCTGTTGGTCATCCAGACTGCGACGTCCTGCATTCCTTTCTGGAAGTTGAGTCTGGCGGTGGTGGGGTCTTTGGTGAGGGAGAGGATGAGCTGGGTGTCACCAGCGTAGGATACGATGTTGAGGCCGTGTTGTTGGACGGTGGCGTCGAGGGTGCCATGTAGATGTTGAAGACGTTTGGGCTCAGAGATGAACCCTCTGGGACTCCGCAGGTGATTTACGTGGGACCGGAGAGGAAGGTTGGCAGTCTGATCCTTTGGCTTCTTCCGGGGAGGAATGATCGGATCCGTTCGAGGCCTGTTCCTTGTATGCCTGTGTTGTGTAGTCTGGCGACTAGTGTGTGGTGGGAGACGGTGTCAAAGGCCACTGAAAGGACGTGTATGATGAGGGCTACTGAGTGGCCTTGGTCCAGGAGTGTGCGGATGTCATCTGTGGCGGCGAGTAGGACGGCCTCGTTGCTGTGATTGGTTCGCAATCCAGATTGGGACGGGTCGAGGATGGCGTTGTCATCAATGGATCGTGTCAGTTCCCTGTTGACTGTTCACTCTGCAACTTTTGCCGCGAAGGGGAGGAGCGAGATGGGCTGGTAGTTCTTGAGGTCGGTGGGGTCAGCAGTGGTCTTTCTGAGAAGGGGCCAGACTTCTGCACACTTACAGTCGTCTGGGAAGGTGCCTGTTTTGAAGGTGGTGTTGATGGTGCGTTGCAGTTCGTGTGTGATGGCGGCCGTGGCTCTGTGGTAGATGTGGGAGGGCATGGGTTGGTGGGGGCCCACAAGTGGATGCCTTTCATGGTTGAGGCTGTGTCTTCGGCTGTGACTGGCGTCCAGGTGGAGATGGTGGGATGGCTGGTGTGTCCGGGGCCCGGGGTGTCTGTAGATGAGGGTTCCTCGGAGTGTGGAGTTGTGGCTGGTCTGGATCTGGAAGTGCAGGTGTTCGGCGGAGGGTAAGGTTTCGCTGGAGGTGGTGAGACAGAGGGTGCTCTTGTGGGCAATGGCGAGGCACCCTCCCGGGTGGTTGGTGCGGTCCTTCCTCGTGATCTTGTATCTGTCCGGGATGGCGGTGTTGTTGTCGGGGGTGGAGGAGTCGTTGGTCCAGGTCTCCGTGAAGAAGGTGATGTCGGGCGAGAGAGAGTCGAGTAGGTTCCAGATTTCAACGGCGTGTTTGTGCACGTAGCACCCGTTGAGGAGGATGCATCCTAGGGTGTTGCTGGTGCTGGCGTTGGCTGTGTAGTTGTCCGGGGTGGTGGTTAAGCTCTGGCTGCAGTGGAGGCAGGAGAACTGGCCGTGGGTCGTGTTTGCCGAGGCCTGTTGTCAGTCTCTGTCTTTCCCGGGGTTGAGTGCGTGGAGGGTGGCTGTGCTGTAGCAGTGGGTGGCCCGTGATTCAGGCTTCCTGGTGCTGGTTGCGGTTGGGTTGCAGACATGCGCAGACGGGCTTGTCTTAGGCACGCCTTCTGTGCACCAGCGGCGCGTGTCCGCTGCGCAATCGCGCAGCATCCTCCATCAAGTAGGGGAGGGTGGAGGAGCGATCAGCTGGGAGGTGGGAATGTGCAAGGACAGGGGTGCGGGGCCGAAGGGGCAGCAGCGGCGGGAAGCGGGTAGTGCGGGCTCAGAGAAGCCAATACAACAGTTAAAAAAGGGAAAAACAAGGGATAAATAACTCATGTAATCATGCTATGTATCAATGTACAGATTTAAGGCAACCATTCGAATGTGATAATTAATACTAATACATGAGCAATAAGAATCAGAAAGAACCAAAGCATCAAAAACTATTTATCAAAAATACAAATTATCATTTATTAAATTCTTAACAATTAGATGACCTATGGTATTCATACATTCACTTTCATGTCCTTCAATCATACTCCCATTCAAACTAAATGCGATTTAAAAACATTATTGAAAAGATAACATTGTACACAAGGATAATAAGTTGACACAATGTATAAGAAATAGATTCAATTGAAAACTAAGTGGCCCAAATTCAAATGACTGGTGGTGTTCTACGCGCGTTTTGGCACACGAGGGTGCCTTCATCAGGAAGAGGGCCACAGTTGGAACATATGATGAATTGTTGGTGGTTATACAATAACCAGTCGTGTTTTAGGATCAATGGAAACAATACAATTCTTAATATGTTATCTCAATTTCCCAAAACTTTGGTTAGGATGAGAACGCAAGTGAAACACTGTCAAATTATCATTCAGTGTTAATTTATGTTCGTCCTCTTTTTCAAAGATATGCTGTATGTCAGACCTGGCAATAAGGATTGCAATTCGTCATGACTGATGAAAACAGACTGTCATGCTATGTATCCTCAGGGGGTGGGCGGGTGGGTAGGACTGCTCCAAACACGGAGCAGGGAATGTGCGGATTGGCATGCACACACAAGTGCACAATGAATGTTTAGTCGGCCCACTCAGGCCGCCCAATGCAGACATGCACACTTCTCTGTTCGCAATGCAGGCTGCATTACAGCCTGCATGGAGAACATGCCCACCCCTACGGCCCCTGCCTGCATGACTTGTCCCGTTGCCAATTAACAATCCGACTGCCGCATCGCAGCGTTGTGATTGACTCAGGGGAGGGAGCCTGGCTGCCTACTTCCTTTTCCTGGAAGCAGATGCAGGACAGCAGGAGCTACGAAGACACAGCACGCGGCTTAGAGATAAGACTTCCCTCAATAGATTTTGAACATCACACGCTTACACACACATCCCCGCGTCCACGCACCATCCAGTGTTCTTTATGGGGTTTACCACCTCACAGCTGTCCAGACACCCCCCGCACTTCTCAATGGTGGCCGCTGTGCGCCCATGCACAGCGGGCGTACCACTTGTGTGCCAAAGGCACATACGTAGTTGCGATGCATGCCATAACATCGCATTCCATTCCGATACATACTAATACTAGGCACATTGCAACAGTAGAGTAGGTGCTGCATAGTGGAGACATGGAGATCACTGTTCCCACTACAGTGAGTGCGACCCAAAATTGACCTTTGCACAACAAACCCAACCGTGAATCCTGGAATTCCTTTCTGAACCCCCAAAAGACACCCAAAAGATCACATTTGATACAAATGCACCCCCCAAATTTCTATTCATTTTGGCACAAAACACACCCAAGATTTAAAAATTTGACCCCAATAAAACACCCCAAAATTCAAAAAATTTGCCCAAAAAACAACCAATTTTTCATATTTTACCCCAAAAAACACCCCATTTTTCATATTTTACCCCAGAAAACACCCCATTTTTCATACTTTACCCCAGAAAACACCCCATTTTTCATATTTTACCCCAAGACATAGTCCAATTTTCATTTTTCACATCCAAAACCCATGCACACCTGAAAAAGTCTGGATTGCCCCATTACTGACCTCACAATGCGTTGTGATCAAATGCGATGTTAAGGGACCCGCGTTGTCGGAGTTGCGTTGTTAACGATGTACTGCCTGCGTTGTAAGGGTCGTCTCCCGTGACGAAGGCAACACATTAGCTTCGCCGTTGGCGTCCGTCTGCCCCTGGACCGTGCTCAGCACCAAGGTGCATTCCTCTTGGACACTCCACCGCTACGACGCCAGCACCCTCCTCGCCATCAACCCTGGACGCCACCTCGCCTACCAGGACAAACCTCTGCTCCGGACCGGACATCGCCATCGCCATCACTGACGGCTGCAGTTTCACCCTTAAGGAGCACCCCGACCGTCAAGAAGGAGGCCTTGCCATCACCTACAGAGGCTCACTCTGACTGACCACGCACTCTAATGACCCTAGGGTGACCATGGACCACCTCAACTCCCAGATCCGGACCAAGCACAAGCACCTCCTCTGCAGCACCCTCATGTGCAGGCCCACCGGGCCATGGCCCCCCATTCTCCAATACCATTGTAGACATAATTGCACCACAGGGTCTCCCATCCACTGCACAACATCCTACTCGGTGTACTCAAGTTCCACATGGACAACCCCAGTGACAAGGACACCACCCACTCCTGTGGAAGGACACCTACATCAGACGCAAGCAGCAAGTCACTGCATCAAGCCACATAGCAGGACACATGGTCGAGCATGTCACTTCCACCAGCGTGAACTTCAACTGCTGCCACAACACCGGACTCTCCTGGACCTACCATCATTGGTAACATCACGTCTTCATCTTGTCCACCGGACGCCACCGCCATCATCGCACCCCCTCGCAGCTGGATCAAGGCCACCAAAGAACGTCTCGTCAACTCCCTCCGCACCAACACTCCACCAATGCTTCCAGACGATGACACCGCAGCGCGCAGCCACCACCGATGGATCTCCAACAGCGCCAACATTCGGGCACCCCTCATGAACAGCACTGCGTCAGCACCTTCCACCTGCCTGATGGCAGGCATGAGGGTGAGGCAGTGCCACAGGGATAGGCTGGCCCCATGCATTGCTGGAGTTGCGTCATGGTTGTGACACGACTGCAGCAATGCGTGACTTTAGCACAGGCAGATACGTCAGGATTCCTGACGTATCTGTCATTACTTGCATCATGGAGCACTGTCCAGTGATTACAGCGCATCCATACTGTCGCAAGAAGGGCGTAGAGAGCAGTGTTGCAACGCTGTCTTGTCGCAGCGCAGCAACACTTTTCATGACTGTGGCACAGGAATGCGCACTATCTTATTGATTGTGCGCATTCCTGCACTGTATTTTTGTCGCAAGGCAGCGCTGCAACATTGCTTGCAGTGCTGTCCAGCAGCAGAAACATGCATAGATGTGGGCCCAAGACTTATCCCCATTGTTAAGACCAGCTATTTTCTGGTCTTAAGTTCCTGCAGCTAACGGGCCTTAGCGCGACTTTTTTTATCGCTTTGCGGGTCCGGGCCAGCCATGCTAATAGGCCGAAGTGTGGTTAGCGGGAGTTTTAGTGAAATTTAGAGGCGGAACACCTACCTTGCATGTCATTAGCGATAAATATCGCTGGCATGCACGGCGATAGAAAAAACGTCTGCTATCGCCGGAATGCTGTCGCTAACGCCTGTTAGCGACAGCTTGATAATAGGGCGATAGAAATAAACCCCGTTAGCGGCAGGAAAGTGCCGCTAACGTGGCGATAAAAGGCTTGATAATATGCCCCATAGATTGTCCTGCAGGTGCTCCACCGGAAAATCTTAGCTAGAAAATATGCGGCTAAAGAATGTTAAATATCCATTCTAACAAATGATTAGTTCTACATGCCATTGTTCTTGAATTGTAGCCTATATTGAAAATGCCAAATTTTAATTGCCAACAAAGCTCACAATATGTTTATGTGTATATGCGATATGGAAGATAAAAACAGGTGTTCAGAGACAGTGGAAATTGATTGACTAGAAGGACACCTAAAAAATATGTAAGGCAATACACGCTATTAGCTTACATCTATCTCTGCATGAGGTGCATATTTCATTTGAAATCTACAAAATGTTAATGCGTGAAACTCTTAGATTTCTGCTAAAGCTACTAATCAGAGCCAACATTGTTATACACCTAATACATCTTTTTAAGGGATACACTACTTGTTTCTTGGATATGTTGTAGTCTAGCTATGTGCAAACACAGTGTATGCGTGCTGGTGCCGCCTGCTTAGAGAAAGTAGCACCAAATAAAAGTCTGAAGTGACCAGTGAAGGAGAATGGCAAGGCAAACGCATGTCATTAATGAACAACAATAGAGAGAGCTATTTAACAAAGTGTATTACCAATTTCTATTGCTGGAAAAGTCCACTAAAGAAACATTTCTGGGAGAGTAATAATAAAAATAATTTTTCCAACATAAAACCCCAAACAAAATTACATTGCCCGGAGACTTTGACCACGGGAAAAGTTGTGCCAGGTGACAACATTTTAAATTGATGAGATGTGCATAATACAGCAGAAAAATGGGCAATCCTCACTATTTACTGGTCGCAGTGGATAAAAGGAAAGGTTTCTATACTATTTGACACGTGGTCGGTCATATGGCAGAGAAGCTTCAATATTTACGTAAATCGGTACAGAACCTCAGCTAATTGGAAAGAGAGTAGGCAAAAAGGAATTTTCGTCAATTTGTCTTTGGGCAAAAAATTCATAAATAAGCTCTTCTATGAAGATAGCATGCAGGTAAGTAGTTGCATGTATCTGCTATTTGTGCATTTTCTATCTACTGCTGCTTAACCAAAAGCCTGACATAAAGTGGCAATTTGCTATTTGCTCCACCACTCGGAAAATAATCTATATTATCTTTTATTTAGCCAGCCGCCTGCCAAGCAATGTTTCTCTGCTCTCTGTCTGGCTGCATACCAAATAGATAATAATCTATGCTATTTAGCCAGCAGCTGAGTCAATAGGGAAGATTTTTTGCTATGCAAATAGCCCTAGGACAAATAGCATGTAATATGTCATTTTACTGGCTGCTTAGAAAATAAGAAATTTAATTTTTATTTACCCCTCAGTTAATAAATAATACGTAACATATTTTGCTTAGCAGCCACCCAACCAATTAGTTAATGTCTGCCAGATCATACATACTGGCTTCAGTTTAGCCATGACCGGGTGAATTTCACTCTTTACCCAGCAGCCAGCTAAATAACCACCACTCATTAACGTATTGCACCTCTGATAATTCTGCTAAAATAACAACTATGCAGAATTGAGATCAGTGGCTTTCAGTTCACATTGGTATGTGCAGATGGAAGCAGATTGCTAGCAAATTAAGACCTCTGATGCAAAGGTCATTTCTGCCAAGAAGACTTTGACACTATTATCAAACTTTCATTTTAGAGAAGACAGTACATAATTAGCTAATACTGTCTGGTAAAAAAAAAAAGACAGAAACACTGCATCTCTACTCATGGTTTAGAGATTCTGGGATAAATATGCTGCTGTAAATTATCAAATGATCTACAAATAAATTAGAACAGACTCCGCTGATTAAGATATGTTTCCTAGTCAATCAAAATTTAGTTTGTGATTGTATAATAAGAAAAAACGTTTTTGAATGTGTTACAGCATAATGATTGTTTTGAAAATCATGACCAAATCTATAACTTGAAAAGTTTAAATTGTTAACTCAATGTTCTTTTCATTAAATAAATATAACTGAAAAATATAGTACATATATAAATATCATAAGCAGAATGTCCTTCCAACTGAAGTACTTTAAGGGAAATTCTATATTGTTATCATTCTAGCCTTCAGGTCATAAGCCCCATTTAACAACAATGTTGTGTTTTATTTATTTGTATAGTATGCCGCAACCTACTCCATCCCTGCAAAATTAGCTGTGCACTGCCCTTTGTCATGTGCAACAGCCTCAAGGCACAGAGCCCGGCTTATAGCAAACTTAAGGAAAGGAGCACACTCTTTTCAGTTGCAAATTACTTTGGCACTATTTGATGAATTCTCGTGGCATGTGGTGCACAGTATGCCTGTTTTGCCCATCTCTGATATATCAGATTTTGTGCAGAATAATAAAAAGCAACAAAGATATTAAATGAAAATGGAAGCTTTTTTGCCCCTTTAACTTTGCTCCATTTTATGGTTCTTAATGTCTGCCAAATGTTGTGAAAATCTGTCAAAAGATGTAAAAGTTATTAACTCATTGTAGTGCTAGAGGCACTCTTATGGTTTGTCACCACGTGATGACCTTCGACTACCATCATTTTAATTGTCTTTTGGTGTTTAACTTTATCCTAGCCTGAATGTACGACATCCTGCATATGCCTTCTTCACTTGATGGCTTCTTTTGTGTAATCTTGCAGTCTAAAAGTGAGAGCTGTCACAGAGTAGAACAGCCTTGCCAAGAACAGAACGTGTGGGATGTGCATTTGAAAGCATGAGAGAGAGAGGTGTGTGGAATGTACTTTTTGGTCTCGAAGTGCAGTGTTATGAGCAGTGGTGCTCAAATGTGCATTATGTTGTACACTGAGAGATGATGTGTGTGATGCGGTAGGCAGTGGTGCACAAATGTGCATTGTGTTGTACATTGGGAAGTATTATGAAGTTCTTACTATTGGCTTTGACATGGCCTCATGTCATACTGAATCCTGACTCTGTCTTGCTAGAGCTTTCTGCGTGCTCAGGCCTCCAGAGCACTGCAAATTGTTTGGGTTAATCACGTTCAAGGTTGTTCTGTTTTTGGAGAAGAGATTGTTTAATGTACTGAAGGCTTTGTTAAGCTTCATTAAGATAAAGGCTGGAACACGGGAGAATGTAGAGGGAACGTGGGAACTCCCTTTGCCCTGGAATGCTTGCATGGAAGGTGGCCCATTCCAGTAATTTTCCTTGGCACAGAAGGAAGGACTCTCAATCCTTCTAGTGTGTTTTGAGACTATAAAGCTGAGGGTTGTTGACTGAGAAACCAGGATTGTTTGAGCCTGAACGATGGGCGCATCTTCAGTGCAGGCATCTGGTTGCTGAGTCTCCTCGCTTCGGCTGTAGGTCCCCCAGTCTGCAGTGGTTCAGGATGAAGATTGCACCAGGTGAAGTGTTTGAGTTTTGATCATTGCCATTGTGATGTGTTGCCAGTGGCTATGATCATTTGAGGTGTTTTCTTTGTGATGTGTGAGTGAGTCAGTGTGCACATCCAAAGTGATCATTTGATGTATTCACTGTATATATCTTTCTGATTTCTTGCAGGACGCTCAGTACTATTTGCTACATGTTTATTCATTATTATTATTCATGCATTTAACTGTCACATTTACCAAGTGTGTTATTATTGCTTGCATATAAATATATATCTCTATATACATTTGAATGTTGTTAATTAGACATCTGGGAAAGCCTTTCTGTTAGAGAGCATTGTATGAATAAAACTCCAAGCCTTATTCTAAAAAGAGAGTCTTTGATGTGTTTCATTTTTGTAAAGTGAAACCCCTTCCTAGATGTTGTTGTGTTTTATGTCTCCTGCTTCGTCGTGTTTGTGCCATTGTGTGGGAGTGGTATTTTTGAGGGCGAAGCAAGACACACACGAACGCATTTAATAACTCCTTTGTACCATCCACTATATTTGAACTTTGCAAAATTTGATTACTAAACATTGTAGCCAAGATTTGTGCAAATGTATCAAACGGTGCTAAAGTTACAAGCTAATCAAAAACTCCTCTTCACCTGTCATAGGGCCAGATGTATGTACCTTTTTTGAGCTTGCAAACGAGCCGATTCGCAAATGGAAAAAGGCTTTTCACATGTATCAAACCCAAATTGTGATTCGGTAACCTGTGACCGAATCGCAATTGGGTTTGCGATTCGGTATTAGGAAGGGGCGTGTTTAGGGCATCCCTTCCTAATACCGAATCGCATCGGTATGTATGAATGTTTTGTGAACGTAAATGTGGTCGCAAAACATTTGCATTTTACCACTTACTTCAAGCAAGTGATAACCCATTCACAAATGGGAAGCGGTCCCCAAGGGACCCCTTCCCCTTTGTGAATATTTGTAAAAGCATTTTTAAGAGCAGGCAGTGGTCCCACGGACCACTGCCTGCACTTAAAAAATGAAAAGAAAACTTTTTATTTTTCATTTTTAAATACATTTTCATTTGTGAGTAAACTTTAAGCATCAGAATTGTTATTGCTGACTGAAAGATGTTTTTTGATTTCCTTAAAGAGGGCAAACCTAAAGGGAAAAACAATAATTTGCTAACATACTTGGAGCCAAATGACTGATCTGCACAAAAGTTCAAATTATAAACAGTGATTGTGCATCATAACCAAAGCATTAGAACATCCAAATGGCACCTTTAAAATCCCTCTTGTCCAACATACTCATTTTATATTAGGTAGCTGTACTTTATGGTTCTGTTCCAAGATAGCTCTTTCATTGCCAACTGTGTTATTCAAGTGAATTTTCAAACTTTTCATTTGTTTACATTTCCTAATATATTTCTTAGGATCTGCAGGAGTCACATACAGCAGTCCATCCCCTCAATCACTATTACTCTATCAGAAGACTCTGAATACAACATAATTCAACCTGCCTCAAAAAGGTGTGCATCATTTTTAATTTCCCAATCAGATGAACATGGCTTATATTGAGCCTCTTCAGATTAGTTGGTGCTTCTGAATGAAGGCCATATTTGAGCATGAAAAATATCTACAAATTTGATGAGAAGTAATATGACCTAAAGTCAGAATCGACTGAAGTTTATTCAATATATTACTCTTATTGAGGTCATCATGAAGCCATTCAGATATATATAAAATCAAAAAACTACTAAGTAGCCTGAGTTTAGGGATGCACATTATTTTCCTCAGTCATTTGTGTTGTTGACTTCCATACTTTTCTGTTTTCACTGTTGGAAATAGCATAATAATAATATATGTGTCAGTTCAGCTTTATTTGTATTTATGTATCCTTATGCGTAGTATCATTATTTTTAACTTTGCATGCTAGTCTAAGATTTTATCTGATCCATAGAGACAACTGCGCATTATATTTCCCATAGCCAATTATTGGTTAACCCATTTGTACAAAATATTAAGTGGTCTCAATGTCTAAACATTTATCATTGATGTGTTGACATTAGTTACTATCACAGATGGATGCAGCTTCCAAGTTTGAATACAGACACACTCTGAGCAAATAATTATTTAAGTCTACTTCTAGGAGGAACTAGTACCTACTGCTCACCCTAACAACCCCTTCAGTGATGAATGTGCCCATGGAGGGAATCAGCGTCTTGGTAACTAAGACCTGCTATGTCAGTGGTAAAAGAGGGAAATATTTAGGGCTCCAACAGAATGAATGAAAAAATTGCATTTCCACATGTTTGTGGGTAGGCAGAGGTCACTTAGCAGTTGATGTCTAACAAATCCAGTGCATAAGGAAAAGGGATATTCTCCAGTTTGCTTATCTTTTGTACTTTGAGTCATGTTTGCCTACTTCAGGTCCTATTGAAGTTGTGTTTTTATTATTTCTTACAGGACCTGTAAGTATCTTATTTATTCTTTGTTTCAGGGCCTAATATGAAAAATAGCTGCATGTTTCCTTAATAAATATCCACCACAGTATTAAAAAAGAGAGTTGGATTAATTATATTTTCTTCTTCTAAATTTATGGTGGCCAAAGTTTAGTTCCTTGTTTTGATGGACTTGAAATTGTATATCTTTCAGCCTTTAACTGCCAAGTAAGATTACTGGCGAGGTATAGAACTATTCCAACATTATCTCTTAAAATTAACCTTACGTAACAGTACACACAAACCAAACAGAGCAGTGATAGACCGTCTATGACTGTACAAGAGTTACTACTCAAATTGTCCTCTTCAGAGCTACACTCAATAAAGACCCAACTGCTCACGAGCCTTGTAATTTAAAAGAAAAATTGTAATAGGGACCGCTACCAAAATAATCACTTGGGCGTTATATTAATATCCATTTTAAGAACACAAAAACAGTTCAACCATGGCAAAGTCCATCCAGGTGGGTCAAGAAATTCTGCCATTCACCCATAAACACACAAGAAGTAGAGGTGATTCTTAAAAATTTTTTATTCTTCACAAAATAGAAACATCCAGCCAACGCGTTTCACCCTTCAACAAGGATTTCATCAGGGAGCACATATATCTTGAACATTAATATCACCATTTATGAGTTTCTGTCTGCAGGTTATATAGGCAGTTTCAATATTGCGGATAATTAATGGATGGACTTAGTAATGATTGAACGCCCCAGTGATTATTTTGGTGGCACTCTCTATTGCAATTTTTCTTTTACCTTACACAACAGTCTTAGGGGCCGATTCCGATCTCGGCCGGTAGTGCTCCGAATCGGATTCGGATTTACCGGATCCGATTCGGAGCCCTTTTTCCCGACCGAATCGTACGCGGGTCCGGCCGAGCGAGTACGATGCAGGCACCCGCGAAATCTCCGACCGACTCGAACGCGGCTTCAACACGCTCCGACCGACTCGCATGGACACGACTCGCACCGCGCAATGGAGACGTATCCCGGCCGGGTAAGTACGATGCGCACCGCGAGCAGTCTGACCGACTCGCGCCGTCCGGCTCGAAAAAGCTGTCGGAGCCGGACTTTGGGGGTCCGCATCGGACCCCCCTGTACGCGTATGCGCGTGAGTCGCACACAGGGGGGACCCATGGGTCCCCCCTACCTGTGCATGTACGCTGCGATGCGCATGAACGCATACACGCTGTAGGGGGCGCCCTTGTCCGCCTCGCACCCATTGAGTCAATGGGAGCCCGCGTACGCGTTGTACGACAGGCTCCCATTGACTTCAATGGGAGTCCGACCGACTCGAGTCCGATGGCATGCGTGCGCATCGTACTCGTTCGGTCGGACTGCCAGAGTCCGATTCGGTCGGAAATCTCTCCGGGTCCGGCTCGGTCGGAGAGATTTCCGGCCGGAATCGGAATCGGCCTCTTTGTATCCACCAGATTGCCTCTGCTGTATAAGCCAAGATACTTTCTGTGTCCAGGTTAACTAATTTAGGACAGACAATTGGCAATGTCATTACATTGTTAATACTATTTTGGATTTTTTAGACTTTTTCTCTATACATTCCGTATTCATTTATTTAGTTCCAAACATTTCTCAGCTGAAGAAACAGGATATCATAATGGACATATATTAACATTTATAACAGATCATAGAGTATTGTTAAACTTAAGGTAATAGGACTTTGATCATTAACCATACATGAATTCGTTTTTTGTACAATTCCAGTATCATTAGACAATGGTAACTGATATAATTTGTGAATATTATTGAAAAAGAGTTTTTCACTAGGGAAGAAATATTTATGTCAAATGTAAACGGCCAAGCTTGCTCAGCTGCTTCCTGGAAACCATTTGTTCCCCTTGTGTGAATGCTGAGCTCAATGGGGCATACCTCATCCTGCCATAGTCTGGTAAATAGTGTTTAGAAAGTACATTAGCAGCCAGAAAGAGATTCAAACACTATGTAGCAACCATTTCTCTCCAACCAAATTACATTTTGGGCCTTATTTTTAGATCTTAGTGGAATTGGTCCCACTGTCATTTTTCCATAGGATTCCCCGCCCGCCTACAAGGTGGTCTGCCCGCTCCATTTAGATGCTGGTGGGTCAATGGACAAAAGACGGTTGGAGTGCCACTGTCTCCCCAATATTTGTTCACCCGCGTTAATGGTGCCATAGGCAAAAGGGCTGTCGGAGGGAGTTCACTTAGTTTGTCTGCCAGGCCAATCACGATGTGACTTCCCACCAACGTAACTGTGGCAGAGAAACCTCCAAACCTGAGTTGGCGGATTGGAATGGATATAAGGCTGAAACTTACCTTCTTTCTGATCACACTTCCTTTTCAATCATGGAGACAATTATCCAAGTCCTGCCTTTGCTGCTGCTTCTTGACCACAAAGCAAATTGACACCGTCGTTGTCAGAATGAAAGGTAAGCTTCTATTATAACTTGTCACCTTTTGACTTGTCTGTTTACATTTGATATCTGCTTGTGCATGTTTAAATCTCTCTTACAAGCAATAACATACCAATGTGTAATGCGTATGTGTGTAATGGTGCAGTTTTAGAAATTTAAAAAAACACACCTGTATCGTTTTATTGTAATTTTAAATTTGGTGCCAGTTGTTTTCATGATAATAGACACTTAGACAAAAATGGATATCAATCAAAAGATCAATAACTGAACATAAAGGGGTGTTAATTAATTTTCCTGAGCTATAAAATCATAAACATATGCATTACACATTAGCTGGTGATCAAATCAAACTATGGGTGGGCAATGTTGAACCTGGAGGACCAGGTCGCCAGATGGGCTCGGCTCACATAGTCGCTGGCAGATAGGATTGCAATTTTAAAAATGATAGTCCGACCCAAGTTTTTATACTTATTTGTCAACATCCACATTGTACTAGCAATGTATTTCTTTAAAAAGCTCAGGGCGCACTTACTAATGTTAGTATGGGCAGGCAAACAAACGAGGATCCGCTGGGACACACTCACGTTGCCATACATGTAGGGCGGGTTCAGCGCGCCCAACTTCTGACTTTATTATCTATGTGTGCAGGCCCACTTCGCACACTACTGGTATACACCACAGGACAATACATCACATGTGGCTGTTCAACATGATAATGTCTTCCCTGTCCCACTCCGGGCCCTACAACCTCACTATAGGGAGGGGATAACGCAATCAATCAATCAGGATTTATAAAGCGCAGCTAATCACCCAATAGGGCATCCAGGCGCTTGCTGGTCCCAGAAGGTTATTTGAACAGCCAGGTCTTGAAGCCCATTCGGAAATCTGGAAGTGAGGTGATGGTCCGAAGGTGTGTGGGCAGGCTGTTCCAGGTCTTTTCGGTGATGTGGGAGAAGGAGCGTCCTCCACTTTAGCTGCGGGAGATGTGGGGAGTATGGGCAAGTGAAAGGAAGGTGGAGCATTGTCTTCTCGATGGTTGGTGGAAGTTCAGGCGGTGGTTAATGTAGCCTGGTCCTTGGTTGTGTAGAGCCTTGTGTGCGTGGGTCAGCAGCTTGAATTGACATCTCTTCTGTAAGGGGAGCCAGTCTAGTTGCCTGAGGTGGGGTGTGATGTGGGTTCGTCGGGGAAGGCGGAGCATGAGTCTGGCTGTGGTGTTCTGTATGTTATGAAATCTCTATAGGAAGTGTGCAGCAATTCCTACATAGAGGGCGCTGCCGTAGTCCAGTCAGCTGGTGATGAGGGCTTGTGTCCAGTGCATCTCGTGTGTAGGTGTAGCCACTTGAAGATAGCATGTGCAGAGTGAGGAAGCAGGTGGAGGAGATGGTGTTGAACTGTGATTTCATGGTGAGTTTGTTGTCAATGATGACTCCGAGGTTTCTGCTGTGGTTGGAGGGAGTGGGTGTGGGTCCTAGGCCTGATGGCCACCATGAGTAATTTCATGTGTTACTGCTGTTGCCAAAGATCAGTAGTTTCCGTCTTGTCTGTGTTCAGCTTTTATCCCAGAATTCTATCCCCATTTCTCTAGGGAACCACCGACACTCGATGCATTGCAGATACTGTTAACTAGCGACATGCGTAGGCGTTTAATTACCAAATTATACAATGCTGTGCAGGCAGAGACACCGCAGACACAGGATAAGGCACTAGAAGACTGTAACGCCATTCTGGATAATCCTCTAAGCATCACCTTGGGCGGAAATTTGCTAAGGAGCAGGTAGGTAGCACAAGGGGTAGCCAGGTAGCACAGGGAGCAGCCAGGTAGTTGAATGAGGATGGAAGAAGAAAAATCTTGGATGTGTTTTTATGTGGTTTGAATATAATGAGTTTCAGGTGTCATTAATTGATATCAGGTGTATATATTTACTAGTTAGTCTGACTTGTAGTTCCTTCTAATCTTCTCCTCCCTGAGTGCGGTGGTTCCACCCCAAATACGGTGACTCCACAGTCATAAAGATAATACTTCTATGTGCATTGTGAATACCAAAAAGTAGTAAACTTAGCCTAAAGTTTAAGTTTACCTTTGTGAATCGGGCAAACGGATTTCCATGGTGCACATCCAATCCTGGGATGAAAGATAGACATTACACCCAGTAGATCCTTTCTGATTGAGTGCCTGGGGAATTAGCTGCTGCTCTAACAAGCTTTATTTTGCATTATTGCCCATATTGTCCAAATGGTGTTACTGAATGAATTCTAATAGCCCTATTCTACAAAATGTTACTCACTTTAGAGATGCTATGGTCTGAATGCTTTAAAAGTTTTCTGCTTTGAACTCCGTTCCTTGTACATACAGTTTAAGGACTCTCGCTTCCAAATCAGCTTGCAGGCCAGAAGATCACAATTTCATCTTAATATCAGCAAACCCCTGATGATAAAGTGTAGGGAAATGTGCAAAAGCTTATAAATCGTGAACAAAATTAGTAAAAATTTGTTTATGTTAATTATTAATGGAAATTAATCTTATATGTTTTTTAATTGTAGAAACAATTGAAAAAGCAGCACCATTAATTTAATATTGCATAAAATATCTGATTACATAAATATTGTAAATTAAATTAACATTATTCTTTTGCATTTTTTTTAAAATCCCACCCAAATTAAAATTGATATATAATTATATGTTTCCAATTTCAAAAGGTGATGTACAGAATTATTTTAAAACATTGTTCAATTACAATTACTTTTATTTAAAGAAGGCTATTAAAATATTTGATAATAAAATAGTATTTATATTTTAATCATGGTTACATTTGTTAACATTAACTTCATTTTATATATCTATATCTATATATAAATCTCTCTATATATATGTGTGTGTATTTGTATATAATATAAATATACACACACACATATATAAATATGGTCCAGTAGAAGGCTGGGTGCCGAAACGTGCAGACTGTCCCTCTGTTATTGCACTAATGGTGTTTAAAATCAAACAAAAAGAATTGAAACTATACCAGAGTTTGCAGTGCTGGGTGTTCTCGTCGAAGTAGTGAGACGGAGTGAAGCACAAATATAAATATGTAGTTTCTTTAGAGCATGAACTATATATAAATATTATGCCCTACATATATATACATGTATCTCATGTCCTATTTATATATATATATCAAAATAAATGTATTTAATGTAATATTATTTCCTATGGGGGTTCAATTAAGTCCCTGCCTCCATTAGTTTCTATGGGAGGGTATAGGAATATCAGTGGTTGGCCACTATTGGCACTGGACTTACTACTAAGGGGCCGATTCCGATCTCAGCCGGTAGGGCTCCGAATCGGATTCGGCTTTACCGGATCCGATTCGGAGCCCTGTTTCCCGACCGATTCGGACGTGCGTCCGGGCGAGCGAGTACGATGCGAGCGCACGCGAAATCGCCGACCGACTCGTTCGCGGGACCCAACCGCTCCGACCGACTCGCACGGACACGCCTCGTACCGCGCAATGGAGACGTTCCCCGGCCGGGTAAGTACGATGCGCGCCTCGAGCAGTCCGACCGACTCGCGCCGTCCGGCTCGAAAGAGCAGTCGGAGCCGCACTTTGGGGGTCCGTGTCGGACCCCCCTGTACGCGTAGCCGCGCGAGTCGCACACAGAGGGGACCCATGGGTCCCCCCTACCTGTGCATGTACGGCGTGAGTCGCTTCGACGCGTACCCGCTGTAGGCGGCGCCCTTGTTCGCCTCACACCCATTGAGTCAATGGGAGCCCGCGTACGCGTTGTACGACCGGCTCCCATTGACTTCAATGGGAGTCCGACCAAATCGAGTCCGATAGCATGCGTACGCATCGTACTCGTTCGGTCTGACTGCTAGGGTCCGATTCGGTCGGAAATCTCTCCGGGTCCGGCTCGGTCGGAGAGATTTCCGGCCTGAATCGGAATCGGCCCCTATTTCTATTTGGCAGTAGTAACTTTTTGGCAGTAGTAACTTCTATTGGTAAATTTGGGGGTAGAGACATATCAGTCTACAAATTTGAGCAACTTTATACTCATAAATGGTGAATAGCCAAATGAAATCTAGTTACTAAAAAGTGTAAAACATTTTTTAAATTTAAAAACTTTCATTAAAATTAAAAAAATACTAAGAATATTTTTATGGCAAATGTTAAATGTTAATGTAAATTGGTTTATATATTAAATATAAATGTAGAATAGATTAAAAAATGCTACAGCACTATTAACTTCATTTTCAATTCAATAAATAATGAACATAAGAATAATAATTTAAATGAAAAAACCCGCCTAAGGTAAACTGTTTATATTTATTTATTATGGGTTAAACGTTTATAAAAGGATTGTGTAGAATTAACTTACATTCATTCAATTATTTTCACCATGTTAAAACTATATTTACTTTCAAATTAAAACGTGATTTTAAAATATTTTATAATAAAATAATATTTATTTATAATGTATATTTAAATTCAAATGCATTTATATATATTTTTAAAAGTTTAAGGGAGTGATACCGAGTTTTGCGGTCTACAGGACTGCCAAACTCGCAATGGAGGTGGGTTGTTGTTGGGGATCACCGCACCAGTGGTCTGACCGCCGTATTACGAGTATGGCGGCCGGACCATGTGAAGACCGCCAAAGCCTCCAGGGATCTCCAAGCAGATTATGAGTTTCCTCACTGCGACCCTAACCACGGCAGTGAGTCCGCATTGGAAAGGTTGGGGATGAGGAAACAGGCTTTGACATTCCCATTGCGGTGTCTTTTTGAAAGGCATCGCCGTAGGAACGCCAAAGGACTGTCCACCAGAATATTTTTTCAAAGGTGTCGATGCAGGTGTGTATAGTTTGACAGTACAAGTGTTAAATGTATACATAAGCATGGCAATTGTGAAAAAATACCTACTACCAGCACTTTCCCATTGCTGGAGTCCAAACCATATTCGCCCACTCCAGTCAATAGGCTTACCTGGATTTCGGGGCCAACAGGGTTGTTTTCTTTGGGGTCAAGTTGCTGCTGTGGAGGGGGGGCATGGAGGAAGAGATCCACAGATCCACATGGGAGACTGAAGGGAAGAAAAGCAAATGGGTGAGTATGCACCCCAATTCCTTTGATTCCGAGGACTCAAATCAGGCGGTCTTCCCGACACGGTCGGCTCGATGGAAAGCCAACTTGCAATTCTGATGGTGGTGAACTTGTCTGTACCGCCCTCTGACAGCTGCTTTCCCCTTACCGCCATTGTGGCAGTTGGTAAATGGCTGGCAGTGGCGATGGTGCACTGGCGGTATTTCATTCTGCAACCACCAACATCTTAATACGGCAGAAGTGGCCACCAACTAAGCAGCCGGGTTTCCGAAACCGTTTTGATGGGGGTTCCCTTACCGCCAAACTCGTAATCAGGTCCTAAGCCAATATTTGTGGTGTTTGAAGATGAGGCAAAGATAAAAAACATTGTTTATGGTTTACTTGACCTAATTTCTGCATCAAATTATCTTTTTGATATTTGAAATATATTGTATGGTACCACTTCTCTATTGCTGTCAATTCTACTGTTTGCTTTAAATATAGATTGTTATTTTCTTGTCATAGGGTTTCTGGGGAAGTATCGAAGGAGCAGTCTGTTTTGGGTTCTGAAATTCTGAAGATGGCACCTGGCATGGATTTACCTCCAATGTGTGCCCAGTTTTCACTGGCTTCCTTAAAATATCACTATTTTGCTGATTGTTTTTTATAACATTTATATAGGTGGGTCATGTGCTCAGATATCAAATTGAAAATGTTTCAGCCATCCATTTTCTTCTGATAGCCTCAATACACCACACTCACTTCTATCCCCCTCACCATTTTCTGTTGCCTAAGAGTAAAGCAAGAAACATTGAGCATCAGAGGATCTGTTTCTGCCAATTTGAAAAATCTAATAAATATCCTTCTTCCTCCATTTCCTCAGTGAGTGAGTCATTAACTAGGTTAATAGACAACCCTTAGCAAAACCTTTGAGAACTAAATAAGATTTCCATTTATTTTTGATGACTATTCTTCCATCTTAACAGCAAGAAATGGATACTCTCATGAGGACTTAAAGGAACTTTGGATTTTCTGTGGAATAGTTCTACCAAATAAATTGCATATTCTCCCAGACGGAAAAGGGGAAACTAATTGCTCTGCATTTTATTTGCACAACTTCACACATTTGGAGATAAACATTTTTCTATCAGATCTCAACATAAGACACCACATAAGAAAGTAAGAAAACACATGAAGGAGATTGAATACAGGTCAGTGAAGACTACAATCATAGAGGACATTACCTTTCAGGGTCGGCTTCCACTTGAATTCCGGGACTTGACTTCTCGGTCCAAGAGGACAGAATACTATAAAAAGGTTATGTACTGAGTGGCGAATCAGCTCCCATAGCTGGGGTCCAAGCAAAATATGAGCTCTTAGATACATTTAGAATTTGCAGAGGAACAAGAGAGGAATGTCTCTTGTCTCCTCTGCTCTACACATGAAGCCACTGGCTGATAATACTAGAGCCAACCCCTGGATCTCTGGGATGAGATTCGGCATATTTAAGCATATATTGGCCCTCTATACAGATGACATACTGATAATGCTGACTAATCTCAAAGCGTTGATACTGCTACTGCTCCATTAACTTAAGACCTTTGGCAAAGCATCAAGATTCAAAATGAATACAAGCAAATCCCAAATTTTAAGGCTGAACGCTCCATAAAACTTCGAAGATGCATAACAGAGAACTTTCCCTATCTCGTGGGTCCAACAATCTGTCCAGTACCTGGCTGTAGGAAATTAGGTTTTTGGTTGAGGGGGAGGAATACCCTTCTCAAGCACCAACCACAATTCCTGTTAGGGTGAGCCACAAAATTCACTAAATTAACCTGTGATTAACCCACTGGTAGTTTGGCACAAAAGCAGTCAGGCTTAACTTAGAGGCAATGTGTTAAGTAGTTATGCAGCACTCCAATAGTAATAACGTGAAAACACAACAAAACAAAATTTCCACATTAATTTAGAACAATAGAGACAATTTTAATCAATAAAAGAGACCAAAATACCAAACATCCAATCACTAGAATTGGCATTATGAAATTTCAAAATGTTATGTTGATAAGCACCACTTGCGTTCATCTGGTTGTGCTAAACTGGGAAAAAGTCGCAAGTTCAGGCCAATCACAACCACAATGTTGCACTGGCCAGATACAGGGACCAGGTTAGTACAGCAGAAAAAGTTACCCTCTCAAAATACGGCGTAAAGAGTCCAGTTAACGGAGGAGGAAGCTGTGAGGAGCAGGGAGAGCGTTGTGTATGGTTGTCGCAATAGCAAGAAAATTCGGTCAGGCATTGAGGACGGTTGTTGTGGGAACTTTGTATTGCCAATCACAATGGGCTGTCAGTGCTGTAGCATGAAGTACAGATCTTGTGTTGCTGGTCATCGCTGCCAGTCGCTGCATCACAAAGAGTCAAGTTCACCAGGGCTTTGTAATAGCGGTTGTCGCAGGCAGAAAGATCTCTGCATGAATGGTATATGCTAATCAGTCTTGACCTTGCTTAAGTGGAAATAGACCAGCCAGAACCTCCAATCCAGATTCTCCCTGAACTGGAACACAAGCAACCCAGGGCCGATTTTGCCATAGTTAGTACTCATCAGCCAGGGATAGCTTTGTTCCAGTGCACGGGACCAAATTCTGGCAATACTCATCCCACTTCGGTTGACACACTAAAGTATACATAAACTGATGGTATGGATGTCTGAATTGATCTCAGACACTGGAAATTATTTAGGGTCGCATCCCAGTTCATCCTTTATTTTACACACCTTGGTTCCTTGTGTTCTGGTACAGGAAGGACATGGCCTGGCAGTTTGGTCTGGACTGTTCTCATTGGAGCAGGGTCAAGACTGTTTATATATGTCTGGGTCCAAACTGAGGTGGTATGGTGTGCAAAATAATGATGGACTGGGATGCAGGCCAGAGTAATTAACAGTGGCTGAGATGAATGCAGGCAATCTATCCATCACTTTTTTGTAAACCTTCCAAAAGTGGCGTTCTCTGAATTGTGACGTAACGTCCAACCTTGCCATTAAAGAGGGATTTAAATAACAATTAATGTGACTGTAAACATGACAGTCCTACATGCTTCCAATCAAACGTTATCACTGATTAAATGTAATGAGGTAACCCGATGTTATCCTATGGGAGAGGTAGGCCTTGTAATAGTGAAAAACCAATGTAAGTGTTTTTCACTACCAGGAGGTGTAAAACTGAAAAGTACATGTCCAAATTTTAAATATACTGCTGTCTGCCCATTGGGATGTTTAGGGCGTACATTAGGGGTGACTTATATGTACTAAAAAAGGAGGTTTAGTCATGGCAGAACGGTTTGCTGTTACCAGGTTGAATTAGCAGTTTAAAATCAGCACACAGGCTGCAAAGGCAGGCCTAACACATGTTTTAAAAGGCTACTTAAATGTGGGCGGTAAAATAAGTGCTGCAGGCCCGCTAGCAGCATTTAATATACAGACCCTGGGTACATGATGTGCCACTTTACTAGGGACTTATTGGTAAATTAAATGTGCTAATCAGGTGTAGGCCAATTTTGAGGGTGGGTGGTGCTTGTGAAGTTTCACTCTGCGGAATTCTGCGGAGATCCGCGAACTGGCAGTATTGCTTGGCCACCGCTCCCCGCATAGTGTGGCAGGGCTACTGGCCAATTAAGGATCTGGTTTTCCTCTGACTCCTCACTTTCCCTGTGATTAGCTTTGCAACTTGGAACCTACTTGTGTACCTGACTACGGATTTTCCCTTTTTGGCTTTGGATACTGGATTCTATCTTTCGGGTCTGCATTTTGTATTCGGTTCTCTGACAAGTTTCCTTGCTTGCCTGTGGGATAGTTAAAGCAATGCAGGTAAGCAACATCAAACTTTTGACTTTTTATTACATTTAGAAGAAGTAAACACAGTTATCCTATACTCACTGGGGCCTATTTTCAAACTGCATTTTGAAGTACATTTAGTAGTACTATAACACTACTGTTAACTACTAGCGTGCTACAAACTGCTATTCACAAACCTACATGTGGAGGTTCAACTTCCATCTCTCATATTTTTTTCTGAGTTGCTATCTCCATCCTGACTGCAGAGTCTATGCATATATACATATAAGCTTTAGTAAGAAATGTGGGAGGGACAGAGGAGAATTATTGGGAAATGGGGAACACTTACCACTAAAGGAGATATTTATGGGTGGAGAAGGGGGTAGTTAAGAGATGTTGGGGAGGGGTTTAGGGAAGTGACATGCACCCATCCAAAAAAGAGTAAGCCAATTCCTATTTACAAGCTGTACTTCTAAAATAACTACAACCAAAAAAGTGTACTCCGGCTCAGAGCTAGAGTAGGTCCAGCACTGCAAATGACCAAAGGCTGGAACTGCAACACCCTTCCAGAGAAGGTAGAGGAGGTGAGGAATTGAAAAAAAACCTCACTGGAAATAAATATAAATTAAATTACATTATTTAAAATAGTTAAAAATATAAATAAATCTAATTTAATGTTAAAAAACATCTAAATTTGAAATTTATTTTTGTCATTTTAAGATATTTTAATAACCTTTGTTGAATTTAAAAATTAAATTAATATTTCTTTGTTTTGAAATGTAATTAAAGTACTTTTAATTAATTATACACATCCCTTTTAATAATTATTAATGCATAATAAAAATAATATTTATTTTACTTTAGTTTGGACTTTTGTTCTATTATTTGTCCATTATTTAAATTTGACTTATGTGATATTAAAGCTCTTCACAACTGGATACTTTGTGGCACAAAATTATGTTTTGACTGGGGTGTAATAGAGTGTTAGGTAAATGCAACGGGGGTGATTGTTTGACTGATCCTATGCCCTTATGACTGTGAAACATTGAGTCCCCAAGGGGAAGTTTTTGACTTGATTGTCTCATTCCTTATCCCCTTTGCTTTTTCCAAAGATGAGTCTGAACATGATAATTCTTCTCCGGATCAAAGGTTAGCACATATTAAAGGAAAATAGGTAACCAAATGTTATCAGGACATGTATAACTTAAAAACACATGTCCTAATTGAATTCCGTGCACCCTGCTCTATTTATAGTCTACCTTTGGGGTGCCTTATATGTATTAAAAAAAAAAGATTTAGGTCTGGCAAAAGGTTTGTTTTGCCAGGTCGAATTGCAAGTTTTAAAACTGCAGTGCAGGCTGCAATTGCAAGCCTGACATGTTTTACAGTGCTACTTAAGGGTGTGGCACAAAGAGTACTGCAGTCCCACAAGCACCATTTAAGTTACAGGCCTTGGGTACATGTAGTATCATATACTAGGGACATATACGTAAATTAAATGTGCCAATCAGGTCTAAACCAATTTTAACATGTTTTAGGTAGAGAGCATAATCACTTTAGTACTGGTTAGCACAGAGTCCTTAAACCAACAAAAACAAATTCAGAAAACAGGAGGAGTGAAGGCAAAAGGTTCAGGGGTGACCTTGCAGAGGGGGCCAAGTCCAATAGTCCCATATCAACAGTGATGAACATCTCCAACTGAAATTCGGGGAAGCTGGCTCAGTACTTCAACAGTGGGTGATGCCAACTTAATATAACACAATCTTATTAGATTACAAAACAGTTCACTGAGGAAACAGTTCAGTCTCTGGCAGCTGTAGCACAAATGGTTCACTTTTTCTCAGAGAAATTTATGACCGTAACAAGCAGTACTGAAAACATTAGAGACAAGAAGACAACACAATACCATTCCCAAACCAAGTGAGAAACATCAAGAATATTTTAATAGACAAAATATCACAAAATGGTTCAAATGGATTAAGGAAGTCAAAAATATTCATTTCAAAATTTTTACGGCAGCAACACCAAAAAAACACTTAAGAGACAATTAAAGTTCATGGTTAAACTTGACCGGAAAATATTTGTAAAGAAGGGTAGGGTCATTTTGCGGGTCTTACAAGTCAGAAATGTCAGACTTTGGGCCTGATATACAGTTTGTCAGATGGGTTAAATGTGACAGATATTTTATCCACCTTATTACAAGTGTCATAGGATATAATGTGCTTCTTATATTCTTCGTGTTAGTAACGTGGTAACCTGCCAAGCAAACTTTAAATCAGGCCCTTTGTACCTTTTATGGTTTTCAGGTTCTTCCAGTATATAGCATAGCAGGATACTAGAGCTGGATCCATCAGAGTTGGATACATTGAGTCTGGGTTCATTCTGAAGCCTTCAGTTTTGACACCAAGAGCGCCAAGTGAGATTAAACTGAGTTCATAACAAGGAAGATTATTTTGCTACTGGTATAACTTTTCCACCTCACCCTTGTCCCAAGTTTTATATTAAAACGTTCTAATTCCTAAAAGACTATAGTATAGTAGGGCAGACTGTGGTAACCAGGCATGGCTCTGCAAAGCGGTATACCTTCTCCACAAGGGTCTGCTATAACCTATCTCCTTATGAAAATATCTTCAAGTGGAACCAATCCGCAAAAATTCATCACTGTGGTAGCAACCTGCACCTTGTTCTAGGGATCGCAAAAATAAAAATATGGCTCAGTGGCACTTTTTATTTAAGTAGTTCGAATAGTAGGTCATTGTATCTTCTGTAGCTCCCAGGATCTCAGATAAGACTACTAGAATTAATAAATCATTGCATTTGTAAACTGCAAACAGCTGCCTCAAATGGAATCCTGGTGCTAAAAGCAGAAAGTAAGGTTAATTAATTAAACTCAAGCCACTACAAAGAAGTAAATAGCCAAGTTCGTAACAATTTTCTAAACTTAAATTCATTATTGGTCATGTGTAATGGTAGGGGAAGATCATTTCATGATTTAGCGGCTAGAAATGAGAAAGATTTGCCTCCCGCTCTTTTTAATCTAAAGACAGAAATCTGAAAAGCTTATCCTTCCTGGATCTAAGATCCCTTGTCAGATTGTAATGCTGAAATCTGTCTCTTAGATATTTTAGCTCCATATCATATTATATTCTGTGTGCCAACAGCAGAGATTTAAAATGAATATGTTTGTGCACCTGAGGCCAGTGTAACTGTTTGCAATATAGAGAAATGGATGACCAACTAGGAATATTCCATGTATCTCTCCAGACAAGAGCTCCCACCGAGGCCAGTGCAATCTAGTCACAACTAGGCAGCTTGGTCGCCCACATAGGTTCAGACGACCCTTTAGACTTTTATGCCCATGTTGTAATAGAAGGGGTCCGCCAACTAACTCTTGGTCACCACTTTCAGTTCCTGGTTTCAGGTGGAGAGCAGGACATACCATATTTGAATTCACAGGTAGGTAAAGTTGGATTCTTCTTTCTTCTGATGTTTGCTTTCAGATTCAGTAGTGTTTGGGGAGCGGATGGCGGTGTCACATTCTTACCTAAAACATTTGCCAGTGATGGGTGTTCCCAAGGCCCAAGGTCCAAGGCAATGCCGAATTCCAATCAAAACTCATTTCCCTTTTTCAACTCTTTCGTCATACTGGACTGCACATCTTCTCAGATGACTCTGGTTAAGATGTCAGAAGACAGACTCTTCTTTGAGAAGCTCTAAATCTTGTCACATAAGCATGCCCATGAAAATGAGGAATCACCCAGTTTCCATCATGCTCTTTGAGGCATCTAAATTAGGGTGGGGAAATATTTGCATTACAGCAGAATAACGCGTTTTTTTAGGAATTTACAAATTTTTATAAATTTAATTTTTTTAAAACAAATTCAAATTAATACCAACCATGTCATTTGCAGTAAAAATGTCAGAGAACGTACAATAACAACATAGGGCAACAGGCTGTTGTTCGAGGTGCATCTGTTTTTCAGAGTATTTTGTTAGAGTAAAATGTTTGGATATTGCATGAACTGACAGATTCCATTTCCCATAATTGTGTACAATCCCTCATAATTTTGTTAAAATGTTGCATTTCTGCGTGAAAGCAAATTACTTAAATTTCACACACACCTAATCTCAATGTCAAAGGACTGATCTGGGCTCTGGTCCTCTAATTAATCATCTGTTCTTGTCTGCTCCCAAATTGCACATCTCCAACAAGTGACCAGTGAACGCCCCAATGCAGTCTTCTTGCATTGCAAAGTTAGTTTATTGTTTCCTTTATTGTTTCCTAGCAACTCAAATTTTAACACCTAATCAGGATGTGGATTAATATCTATTACTGGAGAAAACAATGGTCAGCAGATATGGCTTAAACTTGATATGCTTTCAAGAGCACAATGAATGACTTTTACAAGTGTTCTTTCCAATGTAGTTTGTGAAAATGTATTTTCACCATTCTGTCTAGCAATTTAACCTTATGTCAAACTGGCAGAGCACAAGCCCTGTGAGACTAGATGACATTTCCAGAGTGCCGAGAGTCCATATTCCAGCAAAATCAGCCTCTGAAAGGCTGAAAATATGGGAACGGAATGCATAAAAGGCAACATTATTACAGATTTCAAGTAGTCATTTAAAGTTTAGGGAGAGGGAAGTACTGCCATAAGCTGGTGGTTCTTCCACTCTATTTAGGGTCAAGGAAGCACTAAGGCTAAAACCTCCACAGGCTCTGTCATCATAAAACTTTCACCTGATGTCTCATTCATCACATAATGTTCAGGTCATAGTGACAGTCACCACTCCCTAATTAGGGTGAGGCAATTGTCACTTGTTTTCCTTACCAGCGGCTGCCATGCACATCAAGGGGACCCTAGTAAGGAAAAGTACAATTACCTCCATGCACAGAAAAGATCTCCCTGCATATCATTTACTATGTTTTTATGCTCTCAGGAAAGCCGGGGCAACACACAAATCATTCACCAGCAAATCACTATCAGTCTAAAATGTTCCAATACACAATGTTGCTTTGGAAACAAAACTCCATTTTTCTACACCTTTCAGAATTCCAACACTAGAGGATGGGTGCACAATGAAAATACTTCTGCCAGGAAAGCTGTGACAATTGCTCACACAGATTTTTCATAAACCAACAGACAGGGTAATATAAGAGGTTCAAGTAAGTCTCAGGATTCAGCCTTTTCCATTTGTTTTCAGAATGCATTGTGTCAAAGTCTGACAATTCGCAATCCATGTTTAAAAACTATTTTGAAACACATCTCCCACCATTGATGGTAAAGCAAATCAGGATAGTCTCAATTTGCATTGAATATTGTTTGCTGTTATTATCTGGTGTCTGCCAATCAGAAGCAAGCAATGTAAAAGAATCACTCAATCACTCAAGTAGTACTTGTATAGTGTGGCTTATCACTCTAGAGGGTATCCAGGTGCTGTGCTACAGATATCAGTGGAAGAGCCAGGTCTTGAGACCCTTCCTGAAGTGGATCAGCAAGCGCGCGGTGCGGAGGTGAAGGAGGAGGGCAATACAGGCTTTGGTGGTGAAGTGGGAGAATGAGCTTCCTCTGGAGTGGCAGTGTCAGATACATGGTATCTGTGTGCAGGTGAGGTGTGTGAAGATTCCTGGTAGGTCAGTGGAAATGCAGGTGGTGGTTCATGTAGGCGGGTCCTTGGTCATGGAGGGCTTTGTAGGTGTGGGTCTGAAGCTTGAAATGGCATCTCTTCTGGACGGGGAGTCAGTGGAGTACCTTCAGGTGCTGGGTGATGTGTGTCCTCTTGGGCAGGTTGAGGATCAATCTGGCAGCTGCGTTCTGTATCGTCTGGCGTCTTTGCATGAGTCTGGTAGTACCTGCATAGAGTGTGTTGCCATAGCCTAGTTGGCTGGTGATGAGGGCCTGCATCACTGTTTTCCTGGTGCTGATGAGGAGCTACCTGAAGACTTTGTGGAGCATGCGGAACGTGTGGAAGCAGGCTGAGAAAATGGCTTTGACCTGATGTTTCATGGAGAGTTCGCAATCCAGGATGATGCTGAGGTTACAGGCGTGGTCTTTCGGTGTGGGGGTGGGCCCAAGCTCCACCGGCCACCAGGAATCGTTCCAGAGGGCAGTGTGTCTGCTGAAGATTCGAACTTCAGTTTTGTCTGTGTTAAGCTTCAGGAAGTTGTCCTTCATCCATACTGAGACGTTCTTCATACAGTTGATGAAGATGGTCTTCGTTGAGATGCTGAGAGCGAAAGGACGAGCTGGGTATCATTGGCATAGGAAATTATGTTGATGTTGTGCGATCTGATGATGTCTGCTAGTGGTGTCATGTAGATGTTGTAGAGAGTTGGACTGAGGGATGGGCCTGGGGGTAGATTGCAGATGGTGTGCTTGGGTTGCGAGGTGAAGGGAAGGAGGTGGACTCTCTGAGTGTGTCCCATGAGAAAAGATGCCATCCATCTGAGCACATCGTCTGTGATTCCAATCTGGTGTAGTCGATCAATGAGTGTGCGGTGGGAGATGATATTGAAAGCTGCAGAGAGGTCCAGGAGGATCAGGGTGGCTGATTTTCCTCTGTCGAGTAAGGTGCGGATGTCGTCTGATGCACCGATCAGGGCTGTCTCGGTGCATTGGTTGCTCTGAAACCTAATTGGGAAGGGTCTAGTAGGTTGTTTATTTCCAGGTGTTTGGTGAGTTGGAGATTGATGGCCTTCTACATGATTTTGGCGGTGAAGGGGAGCAGGGAGATGGGACAGTAGTTCTGGAGCTTGCTGGGGTCTGTCAAAGGTTTCTTGAGGAGGGGGCAAACCTCAGCGTGTTTCAATGTGTCAGGAGAGTTGGCAGTGGTTATGGAGGCATTGAGGATGGTGATGAGATGTTGACTGATCTTGTCTCTTCCAAAGTTGAGGAGTCGGTGGGTGCTCCTGAGTGGATGGAGTTCATAACGGTGGTTGTGTTCGATGTGCTGAGTTGTTCCCGTGCGGTGAGCAGGTGGTTAGCGGTGGTAGTCGATGGGTTGCTGAAGAGGTTGGAGGGTTGGGAGGGTTGGAAATCGAAGTTTCGATGAATGGTTGCTATCTTCTTGTGGAAGTGGTCAGTGAGGGCATCACAGAGATTCTGTGAGGAGGGGATCGAGTTTTTGGTGGCTGACAGGAAGGTGAACTCTCTGTCAATGGTGAAGCGTTCCTTGGTTTGGTTGGTGCTGGTCTCGATCCGGTGGGTCAGGGCCTCCTTTTTTGTGGCTTTGAGCTGGTGGTGGTAGTCATTAAGGGCTGATTTGTGGGTGGCTGGGTCAGTGTGTGTCCACCATCTTCTTTCCAGCTGTTTGCACCTACGCTTTGACGTACTGAGTTCCGGCATGCACCAGCAGGCTTGTATGGTGACTCTGTGCATTTCAGCTGGTTTGGTGAGAGCGACTCGGTTGGCGGCACCGGTGATCCAGCCGTTGAAGTTCTCCACTGTCTGCTCCAGGTTGGTGGTGATGTTGGGCTGCGTGATGCTCAGGGCATCAGTCCATTGTTGCTTAGTGACCTTGGTCCAGCTGTGGTAGGGTGGCTGTGGTGGTTGGGGGCGGTGCAGAGAGATCCGGTGAGAGTGAAATGTGCAATGAAGTGGTCAGACCAGGTGAGTTCCAAAGTGTGGCTGTATCTTATTCTGTTGCTGTCCAGTGTTTGCCCTGCTTTGTGCGTGGGGTCAGTGACCAACCTGCTTGAGGCCAGTATTGTCCAATCTTTCCAGGAGATCAGTGGAGTTGGTGTCAGTGGAGTCGTCCAGGTGGAAGTTGAGGTCTCCCAGGAAGATGTAGCACTTGGATTTGACGGCTAGCGGGGTGATGAATTCGACAATGGCATCACTGAGGCCAGTTCATGGTCCTGGCGGTCTGTATGTGAGGGTGCCTTTGAAGGTGGTTTTATTGTCGGAGCTGAGCTGGAAGTTCACGTGTTCCATGATCGGCATGGTATCATCATCTGTGATGGTGCAGGTGATTGATTCCTTGTGTACGATGGTGATGCCACCTCTGTTGGTGCGGTCACAGTGTTTCATCTTGTACCCACTGGGTGTTACCATGGCTATGACTGGAGCTGATATGGGGGTGAGCCAGGCCTCAGTGATAAAGGTCACATCGGGGCGAGGGTGGAGATGGAGTCCCAAACTTCTGTGGTGTGTTTGCAAAATGAATATGCCATTGTTCAGAAGGCAGCTGAGTCATTCCTCGGGGTGTTGGCATTCAGGGCTGGAGTGGCACTGAATGCTGGGGTGTTGGTCTGTGCAGGAGTGGAGGTGTGAACCAGCAGCAGATGCAGGTGAAAGGTCAGGCTGTGGAGTGCAGTGATGCGAGGCAGCATTTGTTGTTGCATCCAGGGTCCAGGGCACAAAGGTCTGTGATGGAGTATCTGTGGGAGTGCGAAGGGCCAGGGTTCCTGGCACTGAGCGCGGTCCAGGCACAGACAGGCAAAGACGGGCTTGCTCAATTTGACCTCTGTGAGATCATTAGCAGAATTAATGCATTCCAGCCATCACTTTTCTGTCCTTTTGTATATTACAAAGACTTAGTTTTAGTGAACTATCCTTAGCCTGGCATGAATCTTTCAACAGTGCTAGGGAGCCGTGTAAGAACAGAGAGTGATAGATAATTTCAAATTCATCATGAATGCTACAATTGTATTCATATAATTCAAGAGCCTACCATTTTAAACAGGCATTCTATTTTTACTTCTCCACTTTTGGATGGGTATGTTCAGAGGAACCATACATTTCAAACATCTACGCTTCACAAAAGTATCTGCTGATACAACTTTCTGGATTCCCACATATTCACAACTAGAGAAATTCTAGTAAAAGCATGTAATCCCAGTTATACAGAAGGATTCTGCCACAGTAAAGCATGTACATAATAATATAACATAACATTATTCCCTTTTGTTGAAAGACTTGCCTCCAAAACTGCGCCTTACATGTTACTCTTAGTACATTTTCTCCTGTAGGTGTCCACTGATATGGTAGGAACATTAGTATTGTATTACATGGGCTCCTTATCATTGCAGCAATCAGCCAGAAAGGAATGGTTGACAAAGATTTTTCTATCAGTCGGTGTTATTGAGCTTATATGCAAGTTGCACCTAAATAACTAGGCATGATTTAATTTTCACTTTCAATAGGTAGGTGTGTCTTTTTCCAGACTTGGGTGTTAATTGCTCATGCATTTCGATGAGTAATACGTGCTTACTTATAATTCTCATGGAAAAACATGTCTTACTACCAAAGCCCACTCACAGAGGAAATTTTCTGGGACTCATTCATGCCTGGATAGTCATGTGAACCTCACATCTAAGACAAAGGGAAGGCACAAATACACAGAAAGAAATCTTTGTTAATCAGGCCCATTGTCTTTCTCATCTGTAAACTAATGATGAGACACTGACCCATGTCATAAGCCCTCCAGGTGTAATACCCATCCGCATTACCTAGACTGGTTGCCATGGTGAGAAATTCACAAATTACTGAAGGTATAAAAAGATTGCAGTAAGTCTTATTGTCAATTAATGAGCACTATGATAATTTGAGATTGCCCGTATAGAGCCAATGCGAATGAAGGATCAGCACCATAATTTGAGATTGCCTTGATGAAGCCAGTGCTAAACACGTGTCAGCATCTTTAAATTAGAAACTCTGAACTGTGGCATCTTTGAATTACCAATTCTGAACTGTGGCATCTCTGGGTTTTAAATGATCATCCGAAGTAATGCATTCATAAGAATTGAATTAAATAAAAGGAACTCGGATTGAACTGTATAGGTATCTCTTAAATAGTAGTTCCGAACTGTGGTAAATCAGAATTTTAAATGATCACCGGAGTAATAAAGTCATGAGAATTGAATTATATAAAAAGAGTTAGGACTTAATTATAATGGTTTACAATCTTTTTTTCCATACTGAGCATAAATAAGCTGGGAATAAGCATTCCCTGAATGGAGGTGGACCAAATTGTTGTTAAAAATGCAGAAAGAAAGCTTTGTAAGTAGGGCCCATAGACTTTATCATTATCATCTCACATATGATAATTCTTTTGAAAAAATAAGCTTTGCAAAAGAAATTGACAATATGAAATCCATGAAGGAAAATAAAAATAAACAGTAGTGAAAAGAATAGCGAACGCTCACAGAACATGAAACTGTAGAACACAAGAACTGGAAGTGAGTTGCTTCCTTGCATACTTAGGGGCATATTAACAAGGCGGCGATAAACAATTCCGTTTTCGGCCGAAAAGCGGCGATAATTATATCGCCTTATCAGCAAAGACACGCTATCGCGTGTTTTGCTGATTTTGCTCCCGTTTCCAGCACGCCTGACTTCGCATCGATAATGAGATGCAAAGTAGGCGTGTCTGTGGAAACAACATGGGTAAATATCGCGAAGGCAGCTTCGCGATATTTACAATGCGGGGAAGCGATTATTTTAATCGCGTTAAGTATGCCTTAACGCAGGAATTTAACGTCTGTTAAATTCCTGACTAAGGCATACTTAACATGGGGGGTGGATTCTGTGGCTAAGACCACAGGCCCTATCATCTAGGATATCCATGGGAAAACGGCGATATCCACGCTATCTCTGACATTTTTATCGCCTCGGCGATGCGCGTTGTTAATAACGCGCTAACCGGGCGATAAATTCCAGAGATAGCTGGCGATAAATATGCAAGCGCTAAGCGCGCTTTGCGATATTTATCGCCGGCCCTTGATAATATGCCCCAAAGTTCTTTAAAGGTTTTCTATATTTTTCAAGCTATTTAATGCTACAAAGAGTTGTCTCTTTTCTCATGTGCATTAACAATAGATTAGCCCAAAGACACGAATTAACGTTGTTTTGTAAGATATTTATAACTGTATGCTGTGTCTCCACATTTTGAATTAATGAAATATAGCTCAAAGCAAAAATAGTGTACTTTATCGACTTGACATGTTATAATCTTATAAGGCATGTGTACACTGAAGCGTGCGAGGAGATAGGCAAGGTAGAATCTTACAGCAGCCTAATAACTTTTTCGAGGCTTTTCAGAGCAATACCTTTAACAGACGTGGAAGAAAACAGTTAAATTGTAGCTTTAGGATTGATGCTGTCAGCTTCCATGCTTAACCTTTGAATACACTTTGATTGACTGTAATTAATTATACATTTACATTCCATTCAGAAGGGGAGACAGCATCAGCAATAATCCTGTCAGCATCTTCAACCAAGCTGAACCTACTGTAACTAGCAACAGCTTGAAGCTGCAAACTGCTGCCAGAAACGGTTTAATTATTTGTCAGGGGGGCGCTTCATAAATCTCCAGTGGCGAGGGCAGGTGTTCATTTAAATATTCATAGATGAGGTGGAGTCAGCAATATCAGCGGGTTATTAAGTACATATTGTCCATTTGGTAGAGAAGAAAGGTATTCGGTGTTGTGCGCGGAGGGCCAGTACAATTTAATGCCCATGATGTGCCCATTTGATTTAAAGTAAATAATTGATATGAATGAAAGCCTGTGATCATCTCATACGGATTTCTGTGGATTTGACACTTCATTGAATATATTCTATGTGATTTTCTAAAAGTCTATTTTTTGAAAAATGAGAAAAATTCTGTGATTTGATTGTTCTGTCACGTTGAGAATAGCTTTTTGCAGAAACATGTTTAAGAGAACATTTTTCCCATGAAGAGGTAAATGCACGAAAAAAGAGTAACGATGATAATGTGAAACTCGAGTAATAGGAACATTGCGACCAGAAGATTTGCAAAGTCAAAATCAGACTACATTTGTTGTACTTCTGTAAATCTAGTTATTTAAAACCAGCAATTGCAATTCCCAGAGATTTGGCTTTTGTATATTGGAACAATGTTAACAAGTTGAAATAACGCACAGAAGAGAATACAGGGGTGTGAGTTTTAGGGAGCAGTGTTCCATATGGCGTGAATTTTGCACTTGAAAAACACAACTTGGACAGGGGACCTAATGCGAAAAGATCCGGCACCAATCAAAAACAAATTTACCAATTCAATCAAAGAATGACGGATTAACCTGTGTGCAAGCTCCTGAAAGTGCCCCCTGTCCAGGAACACACCCCTATTTCAAACTTAGGGGAATCATACAAACAAACTAAATCAGGGCTGCACCACTCAAAGAGAACAAATCAATACATATAGTTATAATCAAATAATCCTCAAGTTGAAAAAACATTTCTTCTTTATTGGTTTGTTCTTTAAAAGCCACAGCCAACGCCAACGCGCTCTCGGAGCGGCGCCGAAAATACTTCAGGCCGGGCTGGACTACCAGCAAGAGGTATAATATGTGCTGTTTGTAATTTATCAGCACTTGGCTTACAATACTGTGATTATCATATCACGTGTTTCCCTTGATGTGACTACCATCCCACATTTATTTGAACTTTGATGGACGTACGAAGTGACTTGAATTTTGATTGTACATTCCAAAAAAATAGATGAGATTGCCGGCCGTATTGTGTGAAGATAACTTTATATGGTTAATACCTACCTCCTCTCGCCCATTGCGAATAGTGAATGCCCTGAAGAAGTCCTGTGTGACAGGACGGAATTTTGCACTTGCGCTATCCATACCATACCTGTGTTCTATGTAAGCAAAAGTTGGTAAATAATATTTTGAGTGTGGGAGAGCAGTGCCAGAATAGGCATCAGGGTGATTTGTGCAGTATCCGCGGGAGTGCAGGTCCGACATGTCAGAGGGTTTTGTGGGCCCTATTCCACAAACTGAAGCAGGGACAATTATAAGGGAAGGACCTGTTCCAGATTTTTAACAAAATCCTCCAGGGAAAGAGAAAACAATACAGATTCAGCTTCTCGTAAATATCATAGGACCTGGGGAATTTGACCCTTCTGCTGGACCCTTTGATGCACCTGGTTCACGCACTGGGATTGCAAGCACAGATGGTGGGTGGTAGTGCAGAACTCAAACAGTGGCACAATGCAGGGCCTGAGGGTTGAGCAGCATATGGACTGGGCGGCAGGACTTGGTCCTAAGAGATAAGGGTACGGGAACTGAAGTATAAGACTACAGGTCGAAGTGAAAGGGATCAATAGAAGGGGGGACAGTTCAGGGAGGCAACACAAGTTCTAAGTGTTGGGGAGTAGGGCAGAATACAAGGGGCAGGGCAGGTTTCAGACCAGGAACATTGCGGCTGAAGGGTGCAGGCTCAAAATGGGACAACAACACAAATTCTGAATGGGATGCGGGCAGTGCACAATCAAGAGTGGGGAGGATTTGAGTGAGCAGTGCAGGATCTCAGGTGGGTGGAATTGTGCATGCTCTGGGAGAGCAATGACGCCTCCATAGGGAAGAGTAGCAGAACTTTCCCGGTTAAGAGCAGCAAAATGTCTAACCAGGTGAGTAGTATAATATATATAGTAGAAAAGAGCAAGAAAGTGTCCAAGATGGGTACATATTAATGGGTATTTAGAGGAGATCTGCTAGCTATTGAGTCCAATTGCCATAGGACGGTGTTGCAACACTTGCTCAGTCTCTGAGAAATACACCAGAGCCACAGCAGGGCAAACTTCCCTCCCTGTGAGATTGGGTACCGCTTACGAAGAAACAGTTAAAGCTTCCCTACACAACAAAACAGAACAGACTGAGCAGCAACAAAAGCTTACCTTCTCAAAAAGGTGCAGGATGACAGCTGAAGTGCAACATTTTTTTACATTAGGACCAACCCTTTGACACATTGTGAGTTTTAGTTTCACCAGAGATTGGTGGCGCAATATTTTAATTTTGGATCTGACTGTGGCAAGTGACATCAAAGGTTATAACACTGTAAATAAAGGGCAAATTGTGATGCATCAGCAAGTGCAGTTACTCCATAAAAATGGGAGGCAACCCTTCTTCCAATGGTTTACAGTGGGACATTAAAAATGGGTAAGGAGGACAGATATAAGGGCTATGGCCCCTTGCTTTATGGCCTATTTGTCTTTATTATACCAAGAGTGAAAATAATCTATTATTAGCTTTTGGTATACTAAAAATGCCAACCTCCTTCAGGTCCGGGAACATTCTCTGTCTGATGGCTGGTGCAGGCACACCAAGGCATCTACACTAGTCTTCAGAAAGAGATCACTTGGGCTGGAGAAATCCCATCCCTGGACCTGGGGCCCTGGCATACCTCTCAGCCTCCCCCGTTTGTGATGTGCTAAGCATCACAGATAAGGGTAGACATTGGTGCTGAAGGCTTAAGCCCTGCAGTGCCCGTGGCTACACACTAATCAGCCTGTCACCCGACCCTTTCTCAATTCATCACAATCATTCAATCAATCAATCAGGATTTATAAAGCACGGCTAATCACCCTAAGTGTATCCAGGTGCTTGCAAGCCCTGGGGGCTTATTCGAACAGCCAGGTCTTGATGGCCATTCGTGATTCCCGAAGTGAGTTGATGGGGATCTGAAGATGCGTGGGGAGGCTGTTTCAGGTCTTTGCTGCGATGTGGGAGAAGAAGCGTCCTCCATTTCTGCTTCCGTAGATGCAGGGAGTATGGGCAAGTGAAAGGGAGGCAGAGCATAGTCTCCTTGATGGTTGGTGGAAGTTCAGGTGGCGGTTAATATAGGTGAGTCCCTGATTGTGTAGAGCCTAGTGCACATGGGTCAGCAGCTTGTATTGGCATCTCTTCTGTACAGTGAGGCAGTGGAGTTTCCTGAGGTGGGGTGTGATGTGGGTTAGTCGGGGAAGGCCGGGAATGAGTCTGACTGCAGCGTTTTGTATGGTCTGAAGTCTCGGTAGAAGGTGTCTGGCAATTCCTATGTAGAGTGCATTGCTGTAGTCAAGTCGGCTGGTCATGAGGGCTTGTGCCATGGTCCATCTCATGTGTAGGGGTATCCCCTTCAAGATCTTACGCAGCATGTGCAGAGGGAGGAAGCAGGCGGAGGAGACGATGTTGATCACAGAGTTGGGAAAGGGTGGGGTGAAAGACCACGGACTAAAACCTAAAATCTGCGACGGTGCAGGTTTGAGCTTTCAGTTTCATGCCCCAATGCTGGAAGCTGAAAGCAGCAAGAGTTCAACTGGGATCTACAGAAAGGTAAATGAAAAAAAACACTTTAAAGCTTTTAAAGGTTGTGTGAGATGCATATGAGTAAACCAGTGAAGGGAGTCAATGAGCGACAATGAGTGCTAGAAAGAGTGAGTATAAGTGAAACTGTGAGGGAAAATGGCAGTGTATGTTACTGTAAAGGAGAAGGACTGAGTGTGACTGTGAGGGAGAATGACTCAGTGTAACTGTTGGGGAGAATGACAGTGAGTGTTACTTTGAAGGAGAATGGCAGTGAATGTAACTGTGAGAGGAGAATGACAGTGAGTATCACTGACAGAGAATGACAGTGAGTGGTACTGTGAGGGAAAATGACAGTGAGTGTTACGGACAGGGACAATGGCAGTGAGTGTAACTTTGAGGGAGAATGACATTGAGTGTTACTGTGTGTAAGACTTAATGAGCCACAGTCTGACTGAGTCAGAATAAGTGAGACAGTGTGAAAATCGTTTTGTTAGAGTTAGTCTGAATGAGTGTGACTGAGTAAGAATGAGTGAGAATGATTGAGGAGACTGGGTGAGTCATCGAGATTGAATGAAGCAGAATACAATTCATTGACTGAGAATCGGTGAAAATGAGTGGTATTACGTGAGACTGACTGAGAATGAGTGAGACTGAGTGAGTCACAGTCTGAGTGGATCAGAGAATGATTGAGACTGAGTCAGAGAATGAGTGAGACAAAGTGAGTCAGAATAGTGGGACTAAGTGGAAATGAATGAGTCTGAGTGAGACTATGGGAGTCAGAGTGAGATTGAGTGATAGGTGAGTCAGACTGAGATTGATTCAGTGAGAATGAGTGGGGCTTAGAATGAATGAGATTCAGTGAGACTGAGTTAGACTAACTAAGAATGAGTGAGATTAAGCAAGTGAGGCTAAGTTAGAATGAGACCAAGGGGGACTGAGTGAGAGTAAGTGAGCTAGAGTGGGACTGAGTAAGCCCCCCCCCAAACCCACTGAGAAGTCAGGCTCGCTCACTGGGTGTCGAGCCAAAGATTACACCCCACCGCTTTTGAAGGTCACCAGTGGTGAGTAGGCACAGGCTTAGGGTACTTGGCAGTGTTGGAAAAACATGAGGAGAGGCACAAACATGGATGCGAGGACACAGAAAAGAGTGAGAGATCAATCATTGTTCACTGGACGGACACGAGAAGACAGACAGCATGCTAGGTACATAAGCACCATGGGGTGTATTCTTTCAAGATATGAACCACTCTGCAGGAAGCAGATGTTATATTATCTCCAGAAATTCCTAATATTACACTGGATTTCATTCAATTGGCAAAGAAAAAAAAGAGCACTTCCACTGCAGTGCAAAAATTGTGATCTGTCAATCTTTTGCAATGGCTGTGCATTTATATCATTCATACAAATTAATTTCTCCTTCACAAAATGGTACTAGACCAGTGGCTAACATTAGAAATACTGATTTGCTTTAGCCAGAAATTGTGCTGTGAGTGATATAGATGCCACACAATGACAATGGCACACAGAGCAGGTATGGCTAGATCTTAATGGAGCTCTATTACCTCTCCCTACTACTTTCCCTGTATGCTGTTCTTTCCTATGTGCCCCATGCATTTCCGTGCTGTTCTTCCACTCACATTATGTGCCTTTACCAAACAGCCTCATCCATTCAGTGCTCACTAAACGTGAGTGATTGGTGCCTCTGCACCCAATGAATCTGTATTTTGCATTACACTCCCATAATCCTACTGAATATGCGTCTTCGCCATGACATTTTTGTTGTGTTCTATATCTTCAAGAACCTTTAGTAACTGGTGCCATAGCACCAAGTGATCTGTATTTTGCGATTTGCCTAGCCTCACTGAATTGATGGTCACCCCCCTTGCCCGTGCAAGGCCTACGCATGATGCTCTGTTTTGGAGTTATAGACATGCCTTGCACTCCTACACCATGCATACATGGCAGTTTCTATCCATCCAATGAAAGTATCATACTGCTGCACTCTGCACCTTATCCACTTTCCACCACATCCAACCTCCAGCTCAATATATACTTCTGTGAAGTATCGATCTTCTGCGACATAAACACTTCTCCAAATCCCATCTAGACATTACCAACATCCATACTGACTGCTTTCCCATATCACATCCTCTCATACAAATTTCTCAGCAGTTCCTCTCCTCACGACCTCACAACAAGCCAATGTTAAAGCGTTTAATACCCATTGGCCCTCTTTAACCTCATGTAATCAGCTGCAGCTCAACACATGTATTTTCACTCATTCCCTCTTCCTTACTCTTCCCACCCAACCCACCTTCCACCTAAACTCTACTTGACCTACTCAAATTTGACCTTGAATCCCCTTACCTGCTGCTCACTGCTATGTCACCCTTCCTTCTCTTCTATGAACAAGTGCTAGCCCCCCTCCAGCAACCCCCTGTTATGCATGCTCATCAATGCCAACTCCAAAAATTAAAATCGATTGAAGACAGACAACCTTATCCTCAACTGCTGCCTTAATATTCTTTTCATAACAGGAACATGGTTAAGAGAAGTACAATAGTTTTGTCTCTGGGAAACCACCCACTTCGACCCTGTCATCCCTCTAAAGATTTGGTGGCATATTTTTAAAAGTTTTTTGTCGCCCTTGAGCCACACACGGTAGGGCAAGGGCAACACAAAACCTAGAATGAAATTTACAAAGCCATGCAAGGCTACCTTACGTGGCCCAGCGGGGCTTGGTCGATCTGGAGTAACTCAAGGCGGCGAAAGTCACTGCCTTGCGTTACTCTGCCCCATGGAGGTGTTCCATTGGTGGAGTGTGTCTGTTACCACGAATCCACGTATGGTTTTTGGTACATTCCCATATTTACCAAGACTGGTAAATCTGGTAATACGTCAGAATGCTATGCCTTCCCGGGAAGGCATAATGACGAAAAATATCTTTATTTCTCCTTGTTTTCCCTCTTTCTATATGTGCTACATTCTACGGCAGACTTAGAAAGAGGAAAAGTCTTTGAGGATATTTTTTGTGCAAGAAGGTGTCCTTCCTGCACAAAAAATAATCTTGTCTGCAATGCAGTCACCCTTGCACCATGGTGCAAGGATGCCTACGTTAGCACTAGGCAGCAATTTGTGTGCCAGCGTAGGCAGAGAGCAGGAATGTTCCAAATCTTGATAGATATGGCATATTCCTGCCCTCTCCCTTTCATGCAGTGCAGCGCAGCAAGGTGTCTTACTGCGTTGTGTTGTGTGAAATAATGGTAAATATGGCCCTTACTCCTCCCAGAACAGTCACATAAGATTGACTGGTTCTCTAAAGGCAGTGAAAGATCAAAAGAGACACCAAGAAAAAATGGGAAATAGACTTACAGTATGGATGACAGTCAGTGCCTTCATCAATAACTGCAGACGTTATAAGGCTTCCTTCAAGACACCAAAGGAGTTCCCCTGCACAATGCTGAGGAAAAATATCTTTTGAATACAGTCCATAAAATCGAGATCACATTTCAGAATCTGGTGTGCACTACTGTGGACATTATCATTCACAATCCTTATTTGAGGCCCTAGCAGGCAACCTCATAATTAAAGTCGAAGTATTTGACAGTTATGTTCATTTCAACCTCCCCAAAGTTGAAACAACTTCCAGAACCCAAGAGTAATCACCCAGCCATATAGCCAAATTCCTCTTCTTGAACCCGCGCACCACAAATAACCTCAACAAGCTCATAAAAGTAGGTGACACAGATGGCTCTCCAATAGATCCTGCCCTAATCTTCAAGAATATCATCCTGTAAACTACAGTAACGTATCCTGTCGGTAGAAAATCAATATCCCCTTGCATTTAAGGTCTAAAGATGACTATAGTATAGATAGTTTTGAATTAAACTACTCTTCATTATTCGTAAATGTCCGATGCTCACAAATAGTAACCTGTCACTGTAAGTACAAATAAATTTGTACAATTGTTTCATCATTCCTATGTCATCCATAACCACTAAGTTATATGTTGTCCATCCACATGCGAATGAATTTACATACCACAACAGTAGGCATGAAATCCACTTCTGTCAACAAATAATTACAAGTACATTCAGAGCTCCAGGAGAATCTCAAGACAACCCTAAGTTAGAAGCTATTTTGAAAAGTCTGAAGATCCATTATTAGCATACATATATGAATGCAAGTTATACCTCTTTCCAGATGGTAGTTGTCACTCCTATGCACAACTTCTAGTGCACAAGATACGCTGGAGGATACAAGGAACCTAACTAACACTCATCAGTCATCTTGGTTTGTGGGATGCAAGGTTGTCACCCCTCCCCCATTTTTTAATATCAATACGTTCCTAGTTGTTAAATTGACATGCTCATTTGGAAATAAGTTCTGCTACTATGAAGATGACAAAAAGCTGCTGTTGATAAAGTGGGCTTTCTTAAAGCGCAATCTCTTGGTGAATTCTTCACATACGTTTCCCTTCCCGTCATATGGACCTTTAATTGCCGACTTGAAGTGTGATAACGGATCTATCACTAGCAATACAGTTCTATTTCAGTGAAAACAGTGTTGATCCACAGGAAAGACAGAGAGGATGGTGTCCAAACATTAAGTTTTAATAACAATTTAGTTCATTTTTCAGATTAAATCAATCAGAAGAATAGGAGGACACGTATAAGAGCGCACATATTCAAAGGATCATTCATGCACTTTGAATGTATATATTATAAGAAAAAAATGCAAAATAGTATCTCATACAAAGAACAAACCATCACCGAATCAGGTTTCATAAATTAACTTCAACAGTTCCAAACACGAAGTCAACCCACAATTCTTTTTTTTGGGAGACCTTTAGAATAAGCCTGCTGCTTAAAAGTGAGGCATAAGGGTTGCAAATGGTGTTTTGCCTCATTTTAAAGACTTTTCCCCTCTTTTTGCCACTAGCTTGTAAACTCTGCGAATAATGAATGACTCAGCAAACATGGCTTCGATGTTACTGCGGATCCAACATATAAATGAGGCCATTAAATTACATTTTTAATGCAAATTTGTCACAAAGGAAATACCTCCTTTCACATCCATACATGCACTCCTCAAATAATGCATTTCAAATGCAGCATGACACGAAACCCTGAGATGAAATTGCAAGCCCTCGCGCATCTTTTATGTCATATCAGTTTCAGGCTCGAAGCCTGGATGAACTATGTGATCAGCTGTATTTCTTTACCCCCTTGCATGCCCAGTGAGCAGATCAATGTTCTATTTGCCGCATGATCCATTTGAACTTCCTGTGCGTCGTGTGATCATTATCCGGAGGCAGGGGAGCGCGCTGACTCCCGCACTGAGAGGCCTCTGAACTGCCCTTCAGAAGAGGAGATGAATATCTGGCAGGGCGGTCAAAAGTATTGAGTGCCAGCAAACCCGTAATGACAGAGGGTGGAAAGGCCAAGACAGCACAGACCAGCTGTGAGGTGACACTAAAATCCACAGATCCTATGTAATCTATATCGGCAACATGAACACAACGCCGAACATTGCAGTGTGTCGCTGAAATATCAGCTGGTGCATACATCAATATTCACTTTTATATAAACTTGTGCAGCTAATGTGATCTTTATTCATCACATTGCAGTCAGAAAATGAGTCGGAGAGGAAAGTGCATTGACCGTAACATTTAAAGTGTGAATCACTTTTACTGCAATAGAAACCAAACAATAACCTCTTATCTAGACTGTGTTAGTGTTTATTGTATATATTACCTATCACTGCTAATGTTATCCATCTACTTTGTAGCTTTGTAAAGCACTGTGATAACCCTCTGGGATCTACAACTCAATAAATCCATTTACAAGCAAATAAATAATTAAAAACAAAACAAGTTCAATATTTTGGCAAGACAATCATGGAAATCGTATATTATGTTGTATCACTAGAAGAAAATAAAAAGTCTCTGTAATATCGATGCTATTTAGGTGTTCTGGTGGCATGATGAACGAGAAGGAGAAGGTCGAGGGCTTTGTAAATGCCACATAACCCAGCAAGGGCAACATTGAGGCACATTACACATTAAGGTTGTTTTTATATTACGTGCTTCTTGTACTGTTATCATGAAAAGTGCGTTTCCAGAAAGGAAATGTCTCTGACTAACGGCAGGACTTTATTGATTGGTTGTCTCTAGCGAAAATAATACACAAATATGTAATTATGTAGTTGAGTCTATGGTATTTTGTGAAACAAAAACAACACTCAGGGCCATATGTACAAGGACTGGCGATAACTACCGCTAACGGTAGTTAGCGGCAGTTTTCTTCCCGCCACGTACCGCTGGAAACTAGAACCTGGCGATAGTTACAGGGATCAGCGGTGAAAACTGACGGTAACATTAGCGTGAAGGCGATAGGAATTCCGGCGTTAGTGGGTGAAAACTAACGAAAGGCCCATTAGCGGCAAAAAAACGCACGTTAGTCAGCCCAACGTGAGGTGTTTTGGCTCTATAGGCAGAAATAGCCTATCAGTTGACCTCCAATGAAAAATAGGCAAACAAATAATGGAATGCAGAATGGAGCAGCCAGGGCCAAGTGTAGCACAGATCAACAACCCCCTCAAGCCCCCCAACATCCAGGATGACCAGCCAGAGTCCCAGTGGAAGAGGAAATGCAGGGCTACATCCATGAAAAGAGGCGCATTGCGGTGCAACACCAGTGATGCATTACTTCTCATTGCGCACTTTTCGCAACACCATGGCATCCAAAACCTTGAAAGGGCCCGGAGGCCTCGCTGGGCCTGCGTCTGGGGCCTGGATGCCTCACTGGGCCTGCGTCTGGAGGCTGGATGCCTCACTGGGCCTGCGTCTGGGGCCTGTCTGCCTTGCTGGGCCTGCGTCTGGGGCCTGGAGTTGGATGCGGAGGTGCTGTGGAGTTGATGAGCGACTCAATAGCACCTCCGTTGCTGACCTGTGTGAGAAGACTGCCTTGAGCCCCTTGGAGCTGTGAATGGTAGAAGCGCTCCTCCGCACCAACGTAGGGAGGTCTGCATCGCATACTACGATCCATCACTACACCGGCATGCACGGAGGGGATTACCAACAGTGGGCAGCGCCTCTCTGCATCACAGGCCGGATGAAGTTGCGCTGGCCGGACGCTGTGGAGGGTGAGGCCACTGAGCTGCGCCGAACTTGTGTGGCGGGAGCGCTGCAACTTCACGCCCAAGGGGGCCCTTCTGCATCACCTGCATCGGGAGGTTCCCCAGTGGACTTGGCGGTGACTTCTGTACCCAGGCTTGTGAAATCCCACCTGGCTGAGGCTCCTGCTGGCTGAGTCACAGATTTGGAGAGAGTGCAGCTGATTGCGCCACGGTGTCAATGTCCAGGTAAGGAGAAGGTGGGACACGTAGCAGAGGAGGCCCGGGGGTCGAATCGCCCAGGCCTAGCACCTGGTGTGACGCACCCCTAGTGGTGGCTCATCCACAATGACGGAAGAGCATCACCCCACAGCTTTCAAGCAGTGCAAGCAGAGGAAAAATTATAACAAGATGATAACGTTCTGATGTACTCGTGCTATGTTTCCTTTGTGGAGGGAGGGTGGGTAGGGCTGCTCCACTCACGGAGCAGGGCAGGGGTGGAGTGGTATGCCCACTCAAGTGCGCAATGACTGTTTGGTTGGCCCGCTCAGGCCGCCCAAAAGCAGTCATGCGCACTTCCCTGTTCGCAATGCAGGCTGCATTACAGCCTGCATGGAGAACATGCCCACCCCTCCAGCCCCTGGCTGAACGCCTTGTCCTGGCGCTACTGAACAATCCCAACACTGCATTGTAGCGTTGTGATTGGCTAAGGGGAGGGAGCCTGGCTGCTGACTTCCTGTTCGTGGAAGCAGACTAAGGAGAGCAGTAGCACAGAAGACACGGGACCCGGGACCTGGCCTCGAGGTAAGATTTCTTTCATTAAAATATTTACAACCCCCCGCAAACACACACACCCCCGCGTCCCCGCCCCATCCAGTGTCATTTCCAGCGTTTCCCACCTCCCAGCTGTCCAGTCCCCCCTCAGCACTTCTCAATGGCGGTCGCTGTGCTCCCATGCGCAGCGGGCGTACCACTGGTGTGCCGAAGGTATATATGACGTTACAATGCATACCATTACATCGCATTCCATTACAATGCATACTAATACTACGCATATTGCAACAGTAGGGAAAGTGTTGGATATCGGAGATGAAAAAATTACTATTCCCACTTCAGTGAGTGCAACCCTAAAACTAACCCCTGCACCTCAAAACACACCCTGAACCCTAAAATTCAACTTTGATCCCAAAAACACACCCTAAACTCTTCTCTGACCCCCAAAACACACCCCAAATTTATTATCTGACCCCCGAAACCCATACCCACGCTAAAACTTAAAAATCTCCATTACTAACCTTACAATGCATTGTAATGGCATGCGATGTAAAGGCACCTGCATTGTTGAAGTTGCGTTGTAAAGGCATTACGATGTAATGCCTGCATTGTAACGGACGTCTCCCATGCCAAAGGCAAGCCATAGGCAAGCCCTTCTGCGTCCGTCTGCCCCTGGACCGCGCTCAGCACCAAGGACCCTTCCTCTCGGACACTCCACCGCTACGACGCCAGAACCCTCCTCGCCATCAACCCTGGACGCCACATCGCCTGCCATCTAGCAACACTGTGGAATTCTCTTGAACCTTGCACCTGTCTAAACTACAAACGCACCTTCTGCCACATCAGTACACCAGTGCCTCGTGCCGCCCAGCCTACCAACAGTGCACCCGACCGGCTCTACTGCATCCTCCTCAACGTGCGGTCCCTCCACTAACACGCAACAGAAATCTGGAACCTCCTCGACTCCACCTCTTTAGACATCGCTTTCTTCACCATCACAGACGGCTACTAAATCACCCGCAAAGACCACCCCGACCGTCCAGGAGGAGGCATTGCCATCTCCTACAGAAGCTTACTCCGACTGACCACGCACTCTAATGACCCAACGGTGACCATGTAACACCCCAACTTTCAGATCCGGACCAACCCCAACACCATCCTCTGCGGCACCCTCATCTGCAGGCCCCCCGGGCCATGGTCCCCCATTCTCTGATACCATTGTAGACCTCATTGCACCCCAGGCTCTCCCATCCACCGACGACATCCTACTCGGTGAACTCTAGTTCCACCTGGACAACCCCAGTGACCAGTACACCACCCCACAGATCATACCTGCATCAGGTATGATGTATGCAGGGTGTGCGTTCCCACGCGACAAGGCTTCATAGGAGTGGCACAGTGAAATCCATCAGATTTCACTGTGACAATTGTAGGACGGCACTGCGTCAGTACCTTACGCCTGCCTGATGGCAGGCGTAAGGGTGACGCAGTGCCACAGGGATAGGCTTGCCCCATGTATTGCTGGAGTTGTGTCATGCTTGTGACACAACTGCAGCAATGCGTGACTTTAGCGTTGACAGATACGTCAGGATTCCAGACGTATCTGTCATTACTTGCGACATGGAGCGCTGTCCAGTGAATACAGCTCATCCATGGTGTCGCAAGAAGGGCGTAGTGAAAAGTGCTGCAACGCTGTCTTGTCGCAGCGCTGCAACACTTTTCATGAATGAGGCCCAGGAATGGGCACTATCTTATTGATGGTGCACATTCCTGCCCTGTAGTTTTGTCGCAGGGCAACGCAGCAACATTGCTTGCAGCGCTGTCCAGCACAAAAACTTGCTGAAATGAGGCCCCAAATGTTAACTCCATTTTTAAGACCAGCTATTTTCTGGTCTTAAAAAACTGCCTCTAACTGGAGTTAGAGGCAGTTTTTTTGGTTTTGCACCATACATGGAATTCCTTGAAAATATCGCGAAGTGGGGTTAGTGGCCGTTTTTGCACTGGAAAGCCTCCCTTGCATGTCATTATCGCTAACAGAAGTGGCGATCTTTCAATGGGCGTTTTCGCCGGAAAACTGACGCTAACAGTGGTTAGCAACAGCTTGTACCGATGGCGTTAAAAAAATCGCCGCCGTACCGTAGAAAAAGTGCTGCTAAGGCGGCATTAACTCCTTGTACATATGCCCCCCAGTGCTTTGATTGAACTTCATTCGGAAAGAGATTTTTAGGGTGCCCCCTACAAGTGAAAGCTAACAATAGGGCATCCAAAACAGCCCAGCACACTTTCAAATATTGGATGTATTAAATATACAGTGATATAAATTTACAACAAGTTGTTGTTTTCCCAAGAAAAAAGGCGATATGATCTTGTAATATTGAAGTTCATTCTTTATTCATGTTCTTTTTAAAATTTGCAACCGCCAACGCGTTTCGTCCTCAATCGGACTTCTTCAGGGCTACAAAAGTACATAAATAAACACTATTTACAATATTGAACACACACATTTAAAACATAAAAAACAGTTAAATTTTAAAACAAGATCATTTCTTCACTAATTATCATTATAATGGGAAAACACTTTTTCATACAGTACGTACAGAGACCACATATATTCCAAGTACCCTGTACATCTAACGACAAATAGAGGAGCCACCTTATGTATAAATAATCATAATTTCTTTTTCCATAGTAGCTTTTCAAGAATTAAGTCCTTTGTTATTTCATTAGATATTTACATAGCTCATAGCCAAAACAATTCTCAAATATATAGCTTCTTCATACAAAACATAATGGACAAATATATATACACATACCTTAAAGTATAAAATGTGCTCATTCGTATAACTGTTGCCAGTATGTTAGGCCAATCGGTCTATAAGAATCAAAATACACAGATATATGTTTTTACCGCAACTGTCACGAAATATCACTAATCTTATGTTGACCACATTCTAATGATTCCAATAGACACTAATTGAATCTTTTCTTAACAGTAAGGTCAGAATGTCCATTATTATTTTAGCTCTTTAAATTTAATTTTCCTTATATGGCCTTAATCATGAAAATGTTTTTAACTTTTTGGTCAAATCACTCTCATATAACAAGGCTTAGAAGAAAAGCTTGCTTGCAAACTATGTATGTCAAAAAATTGCAGATCATATTAAATCATTAAGTGAAGTGTAACCTAAAAGAAAATGCAGAAACAGACCATACATCAGAGATACTATCCCTAGGTCAAGATGATTTTTTTCAACATATTTAGATTAACTAGTCTTCATAAATCAACTTACTTGAAAATGCTTTTGTCCCCACAGACATATTATGTCAACTCAAGGGCTCATCGATAACGGTGTATCCTAAAAAAGAGTACACAGACAAGCCATATGTCAAGAACCACTATCTTTAACCCGAGGTATTTTTAAGACAGAGACACTTTATTAATTTGCTAGTCATTATGCATATATATGTTTTGGAAATTTAATTAACATCGATTTTATTTCATCTCCATTTAAGTGAAAATTACCATATACAGCACCTAATAGTAATATAATCAGAATTCGTTTGACCCCTCCCGGTTACATAATATTAATGGTCTGTATAGATCTCATGGGTGGTTAGCGGTTCTTGCTACAATGATCAAAAGACCAAAAAGAAACACCTACAAATAAGTGGACTAAAGCAAGCCAAGGTTTTCAATCCCATGGCCCCTACATATAAAGCTAAAATCGGCCATAGCGGCCAGCTTGTCACATATAAAAGGTCTGGCAAGCGATGAGACACAAACAATGTATTCTATTTTATTTTGGCGGCTAGTGGCTTCGATTTTCAATTTATCTAGAAAATCACTGTAGCCATTCTCTTTGTACCGGATTCCTCACATCCCCATTCTATGCATCTTACATGTTCTTGAATCCGGATTTTTAAGCTCCTAATACTGCTCCCACATAAATTTTGTCACATGCACAAATAATCAGATATACAGCATGTGTGGTATTGCAATTGATAAATGACATTACTTTATAGTCCCTATGACCATTGTATTTAAAAAATTTCTTTTTGTTCAATCCGTATTTACAGATTGAACAACCGCCGCAGGTGTAAAATGTTTTGCTTATCGCTTAAATTTGACATGTACTAAGATGGCTGCCATAATGAGGTTGAGGTTAAACTGAAAACCAAAGACTTGCGGCCATGGCATTTAATTTTCCGAACACTGTAGAGAGGTTCGGGGTAAATTGAGAATTAAAGCCCTAGGGCGTTGACGTGCAATGCCTGTAATATGAGGCAGTGGGGTTGATTCACTTAGTGCCTAAACTAGATATGTACAAAGAGAATGTGTTAGATTTGGGGGTCTCTAGTTGGCAGAGGTATGTACCTTTGTCCAAATAGGGACCCTTGAGTCTAGTCAGGGAAAGTAGGTACACTCCTGAAATAACCCCTGCTCACCCTCTTGGTAGCTTGGCACGAGCAGACAGGCTTAGTTCAGAGGCAGTGTGTAAAGCATTTGTGAACACATACAGTAATCAAGTGACAACACTACAAATGGACACCACACAGGTTATATATTTATAAAAATAGGTATACTTTATATAGATTTATCACAAGACCATAAACGACAAAAATAATCCACAATACTGTTAAGAATACTTAGTTCTGATCAAAAAGGCTTAATTCAAGGTTCTGTGCGAGTCGGTAGCCTCCTCCGGCTACGGCGATGTCGAGAACAAACAGAGTCTAACAAATCCAGCTGACCGCATCGAGACGGGCCAACACAGCGTAGACAGACTCGGTCACAGTACCTTTTACTTGAAGCGGCAGGCACGGGCGTGCGAGCCGGATGGCTGTTCGTTGCGGTCGCGATGCAAAAATGGAAGCGTTGCAGGACGCGTTGTCCCTCGATGCGGTGCAGGCAGCGGCTCGTTGATGTCGTCGAGACGGAGTCGGTGAGACCAGGGCTGTGCGTTGCAGGGCGAGACGGTGCTTCGATGCGGTGCTGGCAGGTTGCGGTGCGGCGACGGAGCCGGATTCAGGAGCTGGCGTCGATCAGTCCGGACAGCGGTGCGAGTCGGGCGGTGCGTCGCAAAGCGTGCGAGCGGTGCCCAACTCCGGTGCGGTCACAGGACTCGAACTCAGCAGCAGTGACCGTGTCGGTCGGACCAGTTCGATTCGGCGTAGCGAAGCGTTGCAGGATGCGTTGTCCCTCGATGCGGTGCAGGCAGCGGCTCGTTGACGGAGTCGGTGAGACCAGGGCCGTGCTTCGATGCGGTGCTTACAGGACACCGAGTCGGTCGTGAGAGTCGGTCACAGCTCCCTACCTCTGCAGCCACTGAAACAGAGTTTCCAGCAGCAATTCACAAAGGGGGTGAAGTCCAATGGTCCTGGGACTTCGGTCAGGGGGCAAGCTCTATTCCAAGCCCTTGGAGATCCTTCACAAGTTGATGAAAGTCACAGCAAAGCAAAAGTTCCTTTCTCCTTTCTTTGGCAGTCAGGCAAACCACTGCAGGCCAATCCCCCAAGCAGCACTTCAGCTTAGGGATAGTCTCTCCTCAGTTTCTTCTTGGTTCCGCTCCTCAGCAAAGGTTTCTTCTTGTTCCCAAAAGTGATCTAATCTTCCTGGGGTCTGGGTGCCCCTCTTATACCCTGATTCTCTTTGTTCTCTGGAGGCAGAGAGGCCTCTGCCTAGTCCAAAACCAGTTCTGGTCAGTCCTGGAGCACTTTGTTTTTCTGACTCCTTCTTTCCTTTCAGCATGTGGGGCAGAGTGCTCAGCCGCCCGGCAGGAGGTGGAGCCAGCATTGTGGAAGGCAGGCCCAGCCCTATTCAGACCCAGGTGCAACTCCTCCCTCCACTCTGGATGCAGATCTTTCTATTCAGCCCTGGTCTGACTCACCCTGTCTCCTGTAGCCACCCCCAGCCCCTGTCACTCAATCTCCAGACAAGGAATACACAACCTAGCAGAGGCAGGCTTGGATAGTTAGGCAAGAAAATACCCACTTTCTAAAAGTGGTATTTTCAAACACAGAATGTTAAAACCAACTTCACTAAAAGATGTATTTTATCATCCTGAGTTCAGGCATACTAAATTCGTTTTTCTACCATGTTCCCGGGGTCAGTTCTGACTATAAGGTGTAATAGTCAGTCTGCCCATTCTGGCCTATGGGGAGCAGGTAGCCTTGCAATAGTGAAAAACGAAAATGGCTGTAATTCACTATTAGGACATGCCACACACACCAGGGCATGTCCTACCTTATACTTACAATGCACCCTGCCCTAGGGCCTACTTTAGGGGTGACCAACATGCAGTAAAGGGAAGGTTTAGGGACTGGTAAGTGGGTGCACTCACCAAGTCGACATGGCAGCCCTAGGCTGCACACAGGCTCTGCGATGGCAGGCCTGAGACACCTTTACAAGCCGCTTCTGTGGGTGGCACAACCAGTGCTGCAAGCCCACCAGCGGCATTGGATTTACAAGCCCTGGGCACACTGAGTGCACTGTACTAGGGACTGACAAGTAAACCAATCATCCAATCATGGAGTCACTAATACATATATCAATTAACGATAGGGAGCACTTGCACTTTGGCACTGATTAGCAGCGGCAAAGTGCCCATGAGCATCTAGTCCAGCAAAAACATATCGGCAACAGTGGAGGCATTACGAAAAAATGGAAGGGAGACCCACGCCAAGGATGCCAGGTCTAACAGAATGGCTATAGTGATTTTCTAGATAAATTGAAAATCGAAGCCACTAGCCGCCAAAATAAAATAGAATACATTGTTTGTGTCTCATCGCTTGCCAGACCTTTTATATGTGACAAGCTGGCCCCTATAGCCGATTTTAGCTTTATATGTAGGGGCCATGGGATTGAAAACCTTGGCTTGCTTTAGTCCACTTATTTGTAGGTGTTTCTTTTTGGTCTTTTGATCATTGTAGCAAGAACCGCTAACCACCCATGAGATCTATACAGACCATTAATATTATGTAACCGGGAGGGGTCAAACGAATTCTGATTATATTACTATTAGGTGCTGTATATGGTAGTTTTCACTTAAATGGAGATGAAATAAAATCGATGTTAATTAAATTTCCAAAACATATATATGCATAATGACTAGCAAATTAATAAAGGGTCTCTGTCTTAAAAATACCTCGGGTTAGAGATAGTGGTTCTTGACATATGGCTTGTCTGTGTACTCTTTTTAGGATACACCGTTATCGATGAGCCCTTGAGTTGACATAATATGTCTGTGGGGACAAAAGCATTTTCAAGTAAGTTGATTTATGAAGACTAGTTAATCTAAATATGTTGAAAAAAATCATCTTGACCTAGGGATAGTATCTATGATGTATGGTCTGTTTCTGCATTTTCTTTTAGGTTACACTTCACTTAATGATTTAATATGATCTGCAATTTTTTGACATACATAGTTTGCAAGCAAGCTTTTCTTCTAAGCCTTGTTATATGAGAGTGATTTGACCAAAAAGTTAAAAACATTTTCATGATTAAGGCCATATAAGGGAAATTAAATTTAAAGAGCTAAAATAATAATGGACATTCTGACCTTACTGTTAAGAAAAGATTCAATTAGTGTCTATTGGAATCATTAGAATGTGGTCAACATAAGATTAGTGATATTTCGTGACAGTTGCGGTAAAAACATATATCTGTGTATTTTAATTCTTATGGACCGATTGGCCTAACATACTGGCAACAGTTATACGAATGAGCACATTTTATACTTTAAGGTATGTGTATATATATTTGTCCATTATGTTTTGGATGAAGAAGCTATATATTTGAGAATTGTTTTGGCTATGAGCTATGTAAATATTTAATGAAATAACAAAGGACTTAGGGGCCCATTACGATGGCGGGCGGAAGCACTACCGCCGTGCTGGCGGATGCAAAAACCACCAGTTACCGCCAGCACGCAGCAGTCCACACGCCCGCCCAATTACGATGCGAAAAGCAGGCCAAACACCGCCGGCAAGCCAGCAACACCGTCCGCCATCAAAGTGCGCCCGCACACGTAGCGGCGCAGCACAACTGACACACACCGTCCGACGAAACACGTCCCGCCCGGCGCATAAATTACGATGCCGCAAACAAACGGCTCCCACGGCAAAGAGACACCGCACGTGAAAGAGAGGCGGAAACACGGACGCAGAGCACGGACAACGAAGAAGCGGCACCCCGGGCATGAATCCAGCACTGCAGGCCCTTCCCATGCTTCTGCTGATGCACCACCAAGGACGCAACGTACCGCGGAGACGCAGGTAGGCACACACACAACAAGTGCACGCAAACAGCGCACACAGTGCAAGGGCGGAAAAAGCGGACAACCCCCCACCAGCGCGTGCACACTACACATCCACCATCGCATCCACATATGACACACAGGCCAAATCGTAACATCGCAGAACACATGTGTACACACCACCTGGGACTAGGAACCAACCACCCCGTCACGGCCCCAAAGCGCCGATGACGCCGCCACACATGCGCACAACGCAGAGGCCAACCGCAGCGCCATGCATGCGTCGCACACAGACACAGGGACACAACCAAGCAGCACACACATCAGCCCCACCCCGAACGCACATGACACGTGACAGGCCGGCCACAGACATGTCCCCAACGCCCAATTCACGGACAACACCCAACGCCACACAACCGACGCACACATGTCAGTGAAGACACGCAACAGCAGGACACACCCCAGTGTAACAAACATGGCGTAGCACACAGCGGCGGCAACACCAACTAGGAGAAGCAGGGCCCCTTCGGGAAGAGGAACGCCAGTACCACACTGAAAAACCCATACCACCCTGCACATATGAACAAGACACATGAAACGGAACACCAAAGAACCCGGGGACCGACAACAGGTGGCCCAAGAATTACATCCACACACAAGGCCCAACGCAGAGCGGAAAGGCAGCCTGCCGCCCACACAAGGGAGAGCAGACAGCACTGAATGACCTTCCATTCCAACACCGAAACCACAGCCCTACGACAGAAGCCGGTGAATACAGCCATTGTCCAAGAATAGACCAACACAGGCATGCCGAGGAGACCGACCACACGGCAGATAGCGCATATCACAGAAGCACACAACGGACGGGGAAGAAACAAGAAAACACTCCCTCATGTCGGCCACATGCAAGTTAATTGGAAGGAGTCACACAGCACTGACCTTGAACTGTCTGAGAAGCATGTGGGAAGAGGGCCCGTGTCCTCCAAACAAGCCAACAGAACACAAGTCCTGTCTCCCCACGACTACACAGAGCTCACAGCAACCCCGGAGCGTGCACATTGCAGACTGCACACACAGCCGGAGCACGCCACCTCTACGAACCGCTGCGAAATGGCAACCGCAACACACCTACCCAACTACGCCGAAGAGCTCAAGCTGTACCAAACCAGCACGATACATACATTGGGATGCGATCTCCTGTCCCTGCTGAACGTAAGTTACCGACTGACTTACCGCATCACATTGTTCAGCTGCGTCATGCCCGTCTTCTACTGTCGGAGGTGTCCCTACCAGCATCCCGTCGAGATATGCCTCTCCAACCCGGCATGTCTGAAGGCGGACCTGCTACCACTACTCCTCCCTCTGGACGCACACGACAGGGCCTGCTCTGCCTATGGGGGCATGGCGTATGTGGCCAACATCGCACGCGCACTGAAATGGAACCACTGTGCCTCCACACGACGGATCATCGAGAACAGCTACATCGAATGTCACCCAGCATGCCCCATCATGGTCCTCCAAGGGACAACCTACGAACAACACCTTGACAGCCACCATCCGCTTCATTGGCTGGCAAACATGTACACCACCAATGACATGGAAGCCCTGCTGGACGGCATCGCATACCTGACAACCTGTAAATACGTCGGACCACAACGCAGGTTCCCCGAGTGACCTATGATGTCCAACCCCGCACCCATGCTTAGCTTCCGCACGGACTGGCCAGTCACCACCACAACAGCCATACCAAACGACCGGCAACTGTAACCACACCATCAACGACATCGCCATGACATCGGAGATGACCGGGACATGCACACTGTTCCCCATCACATCCAGGAACACCGCATGCATCGTGGGAGGCAGTGGCATGGGCTCTGTGTATCGCACCCACATGGACGGAACTGCACGAACAACCAGGACACGACATGGATCCAGCGCACATGGACACACACACCGCTCAGTGGACATGAATAGGTCGCCTGGAGTCTGTGGGTGCTGCACCCCTCCCACCCCCGCCCCGGGAATCCCATACCAGGACCTTTGCATGGACGACAAGTGCATACAACAACAACACGACCCCAGTGACTGTGACATGTCCAGTAACCACCACAGTGCAACAACAAGTGGCACGCCGCTGCATGCACGCAAGCACATGCCCTGATGTCATCTCACATGCACGCGTGCATGAGGAACAACCGCAGCAAACCTGTCACATGGAACTGAGATGGACTGTGCCCATGATGCCAAGCGGTCTGGTAGGCTACATGTATACCGTCTGTGTCAAAGTCCGCAGCTCCGCAGCTATACGTAAATGTACATTAGCACAGCCTTGGCCAAGCAGATGTAACCCCACACCCTATCCCATTTGTAATCATGCACAGTATATCCTCAACATGTATTCCGCTGCCAGTAGTGTCCACTATACTGCATCACAGAGGACAGAAGACTCAATATAATGTTTGAAACCAAAACTGCCTCCGCTGACTCATTTCACAAGTACGAATGAGAGAGGATGAGAGTATGTGAAGTACACGGCAGTCGTGACATTACCATGTAGTCCACTGGCATTGGATGTCAACGCAAATGAGTAGCACTACTGTGGAAGACACACATGTGTCGTGTGAAGTCGTATGGACGCAGTGCTCAGGTGGGTGGGTGCGACGGGTAGATGCGCACATGCCAAGTTGGAGCACGCCGTGTTGGGAGGGGTCATGAACAGTACACCACCGCTTCCCTGGGCATTGTGAGAGGACACCTGTCGGGGGAGTGAACACGTGTGTGCACAGCAGCCGGGCACACGTACAAAGCGGTACCAGGCGCACCTCAGCCCACCCTCTGTGGACAAGCTGGATCCTGTTGTGCGCCCGCCATGCCCCTTGACAAGGCACACACAGCCCCAGTCGACCAGGTGTAACCCCAACATAGTCAATCCGCACAGGCGATACAGGGCACGGGATGGCAGTGGAGCATGGTGTGTGAGAGGTCTCCTCGCGCTCCTCCTGGTCATATCACGCAGGCAATAGAACCTCAACGTCTAGCATGGCACAAGTCAGATGGAAGTGTAGGGGGACGCACCACAGCACGAGCAGCACTGACGTCACGGGAGGTGGCTCGCACCATCCCATCCATTGCCCATCATACCAACCACGCCACATGCCATTGCGACTAAGTGCAAGCGCGTGCGCCACCACCCCTGAGCCCTCCCCAGAGAGGCCAAAGAGTGAATGTGTGGGCCATCAGCCACAGACGGACGCGGCCTGGCCGCAAGGGCAGCCACAGCCACTGGGTGTCGCAGGTGGCGGATCCGGAAGGCGAAGACTGTGATGCATAGTCCATGCAGGCCGGGTCTCCATTTGGGGCACCACGCAGGTGGACGGCGTCCCGCCACACATCATACCCTGAGACAGCCCACTCGTGCAACTGGACCCACACATACACTCCTTGCCCTCTCTGGTGCGAGCTTGGGGCTGCCTGTGCAAGCGCTAGCCTCGCAGGTGAGCATGCATATTGGGGGGCGAGGGGAGGACATGAGGGCTGGGGCGAAGATGACTGTATCACTGTCAGTTAGTACAAGGGATGACCCAGATGTGGAAAGGAAGAGACGTGTCCCGTGTGTACTGCAACTAGTCGCCAATCCAACTACCCCCCATGTCCGGAATGTAAGCCCGCACCTAGGCCCGCCCATCCGCCACATCGAACATACCACCAGCACGACTACCTTCCCATTCGAAACACTGACTGGGGGTGGCGACCAGTGAACAATCATGTGTAGCCTACCCACGCGTACATGTGGGCCCTCCATGATCCATGTCACCTGCGGCAAAGACATGACATGCGCAATGAGGGAAGTGAGGAGAGCTGTCCGCCCCACGCGCAGAAGGTGCATCAGCTCCACAGACCCAGCAGCGAGTCCAGCAGGGGTCACATGTGCAGGGGCAGCTGTGCCTGGTGTGAAGGCACATGCATATAGACAGCACATCGACCAATGTGTAGTCTGCCCACATCCACAGTCCATCATCATGCGGACATAGGAATTGAACACAGGGCAACACATCTTAGCTGGTGCACCCACCGTGACCAACAATGCGCAATCATCGACGTACCCGCCCTGTGCATGGCCCCCCACCCAACGGAGGCACATCCAGTGCCACCATCCCACACACACAAGCCTTCCACGGAACATGCTGTGTCCAATGGTCAGTACAGAGTCAGCGCCCATCTGGTGGATCCTGAACAGGAGACACATGCACACACATGCCAGCTCCCACTATGTACGACTGCCACCTGGCACGTGCAATGTAACCTCTCACCTGTGACGTGTGACTGCAAGCACACAGCCGTCTTGGCATGGGGCTGTCAATGTGGACACCAGTCAATGTTTCGGGAGCTGTGATCCGTACAGTGCTGTACATAGGGTGCAGTGCTGACACCTACTACTGTCTCATATCCCCTCGTGCCACAGGTCCCACTTGTATTGGCCGCTCAGCCCGTGCCCACATCGTCGTCGTCGTGTGCCATACTCATCCAGCCTCGGAAGCAGTACCATGCTCAGCAGACACTCATGTTGCCGTGGCGTTGCCGCTTGACGAATATGCAGTCAGTCCCCATCAGCACGCCCCGCAAGTCATTGGGGCCTAGATCCCCATGTGCATGCACATGGCAGTGGTATGTCTCACTTGCCATTGCCATTGTTGGGAGACCTGTGTAAGTGTATTGTGGCCGTGCCGTCCCAGCTTGACAGCTGGGCTGTGGCCCATGTGCTTGCTCAGTCATGTCAGTGATGTGTATGCGAAATTGCTATGTGCCGTGTTGCTTTGACATGTGTCCTCTGCCATTTAACCCAGGCGGAGACCGAACATTGACCGCCCATACCAATTGCTGGCGGACATGGACGATACAGAGGTAATCAGGAAGTTTCGGCTGGACAGGCCAACTCTGCATCGACTGTGTGCCATGTTAGAGCCCCATCTCCGTCCCCGCAGGGTGTATCCGACTGCTGTCACCCCCACGGCTAAGGTGATGGCCGCCATGCATTTCTTCGCCACTGGGTCATTCCAGCACACAGTGGGCAGTGGAGGAGGGATGTCCCAGGCCATGTTCAGCAAGGTGCTGAGGGATGTACTGGCAGCCATGATGCTGTACCGGAACAGGTACATCCGATTCCCCAGGGCTCGTGAATTGGCGGCAGTGAAGGGTGCATTCTATGCCCTTGGCAGAATCCCACACGTCGTGGGAGCCATTGACTGCACTCATGTTGGCCTTGTTCCACCACAGGCCACTGAGCACCTGTACCGCAACAGGAAGCACACGCACTCCCTGAATGTGCAAGTGGTGTGCCTTGCGGACATGGTGATCACCCACGTGTGTGCAAAGTTTCCAGGCTCGGCCCATGACGCACACATAATGCGCAACAGCATCTTGCCACGACTGATGGCCAATCTGCAACAGGATCGTGGCTGTATTGTCGGTGAGTTTGTGGAGTGGTGTAGCGTGCTGGTTGTGCGATGCTGTCCCCTGTCCAGTTGGAATAGCAACGGTTCTCTGTGTCCCTCACACCCAGGTGACTCTGCGTATCCGAATGGGGCATGGCTGCTCAGTCCATTGAGGAATCCTCGCACCCCAGCAGACGATCGATACAATGAGGCACATGGGAGGACCAGACGTGTGGTTGAGCGTACCTTTGGCCTCCTCAAGTCCAGGTTCAGGTGCCTGGACCGCACCGGGGGTGCACTGGCGTACTCCCCACAGAAGGTGTGCCAGATAGTGGTGGCGTGCTGCATGCTGCACAATCTGGCCATTCGGAAGCAGATCCCCCTCATTGTGGATGACGGAGATCAACCAGGGCCCCAGCCCGCAGACCAGGACAGCTCGAGTGAGGTGGACAGCGGAGAGGAGGAAGCTGGGAATGTGCGCCAGCAGCTCATCGCCCGCTACTTCACTTGACGGTGAGTGTCCATGTACGACGGATGATGTGTCTGTATCTATGCAGGTGTGTGTGTGCTGTGTCAGGGTGGCCGTATGTTCACTGCGTGCAGTGTGTCAACGCTCCATGGCCAGGGTAGTATGCCACTGTTGGTGACTGTGGCATTGTGCCCTATTGCTCTGTGCGATGTGTGTACATTGCTTGTAGTTGTTGACATGTACTGTGTGATGGGTGTGTGACACACTCATTGAATGTGCTCCTGTTCTGTCTCCCACCCCTAGGTCCCTACAGGCCCTCCGGATTCCATTTCCATGCCACGCATCAGGTGCCTTTCCGCCCAAGGTGGCCGTTGTATTCCGTACAATAAAGACACAGGGCACAAACAGCAGTTAGTGAAAAAGGTGCATTTATTACAAACTGTGACATGTGAGTGTGTGTAAGGTGATGACAAAAGTGGTGCGTGCAGTGACAATGAGCTGTCAGTCATGGCTGCGTGATGATCAGGGTGTACCCACTGGTTCTATGTCCATAGTCCAACACACACATGCCATCCAGATGGCTGTGTGGAGTGGGATCGTAGAGCAAGTCAATGCAGTGGCTGGTCAAGGAAGGCTGGCGGAAGGCTGGCTGGCTGCCTCACTTGCGACTGGAGCGTGCGAAGTCCTCCCGGGAGATCTGTTTCCTCTTCGGACGGCCCCTTCCACGTTTGGGAGGGGGTGTGTGGTGGCGACCTGCTGGTGGTGGGTGAGGTGTGCACACTGGCTGTGGACGCAGGGGAAGTGGACACTGCTGGCCGACCCTGCGCCCTAGCAGGTGGTGGCGGAGGTGGTGTTGCTGGCCTTGCCTGTGACCCCACCGCCACCACCAGCTGGCCCATGAGGTCCACGAGTTGGTCCATACGGGACACGAATTGGCCCATATGGGCGTCCATGGACCTCAGCACCCCCAGCACCTCCCGCGTGTCAGTGGCAGACCTGGCCCATTGTCCTTGGGCCTCTTCATAGGCCCCAAGGACTCTGGCCATTTGAGGCAGGGCATGGCTCCCAGGGGAGGCTGGCGTTTCCCTGACCCTGCTCCTCCTACCAGTCCTGCTGCCACCGGCCTGCCCACTAGCCACATTGCTCACCACGGTCCTCGCTGTGGCTCCCAGGGTGGATCCAGTGGTCCGGGCCACCACCTGCGCTGGGGCTGGTGCCAGCGAAGACGTGGTGGTGGTGGAGGCGGTGGTGGTCGGTGCGGCGATGGTGGCGGTTGCGGCAGTGGTAGTGGCCGCAATGACCGTGGGTGTGGCCGCAACGACAGTGGCAGCAGGGGACTGGGACTGTTCAGCATCCCTGGATGATGGGTTGGTGGGTAGGAGGGGTCCTGGGGAGCGGCTGGGCCCTGCCACGCCAGATGGGCCAGCTTGGTGGTCCGTGTCCGAAGAGGTGGACAGATCCTCCAGATCCGTGTGTCCTCGTTGGGGGCTTGTAGGCTGGCTGTGCTGGCTGCTGTCTCCATCCCCAGCGTCCAGCAGTTCGTCACCTGTGGAGAGAATGAGATTTGTTATTGTGTTGCACCTGGCGAAGTATGTATTAGTCGTCTGACATTGGCAGTTCGTGCAATCTCGTACATGGGTTTCCCGGAGGCGAGTGTGTGGCTGTGGCATCTGTAGGTGTGTGTGCTAGGCAATGGGACTGTGTGCTGTGCACATGTGGCATGGGACGGATTGGCCATGCCGATGGGTGTGTTGCTTTGCCCCTACTCATTGTGACTCTGGTGTATGCGGGCTCCTGGCCCATCCTGGGTCTGGTTTGTACTTTGCTTTTGGGGTTCAAATGGAACGCTTAGGAACGCATATGGCAACATGGGGGCCATGCCCCAGATTCGCATTTGGGATGGAATATGCTTTTGGGGTTCAAATGGAACGCTTAGGAACGCATATGGCAACATGGGGGCCATGCCCCAGATTCGCATTTGGGATGGAATATGCTTTTGGGGTTCAAATGGAACGCTTAGGAACGCATATGGCAACATGGGGGCCATGCCCCAGATTCGCATTTGGGAGGGAATATGCTTTTGGGGTTCAAATGGAACGCTTAGGAACGCATATGGCAACATGGGGGCCATGCCCCAGATTCGCATTTGGGAGGGTATATGCTTTTGGGGTACATGCTGTGAGCCATGGGTGCCGAACGTGACATGTGTTGTGGCAGCATGACAGTGCATGGTCTGAGGTGTGTGCATGCCTGACATGCCCTGCATATTTGCTGTCTGTTGTGGTTACTGGACATGGCATTGGACGCATCGTTATGAGTGAGTGATAGTTGTGTGCCAGCCAACGTATTGCAGTTGTCCCATCTCCTTGGTGTGCGTGCTGCCCTGTGCCATGTGCATCACTGCAGTGCTCGGGGGGTGTGGCCCATGTTGTGTGTTGTTGCTCACAGTGTGTCGTGCGCTTAATTGACTTCTGGCACATGGTTGGTCATGGGCATGTGTCTTAGCGTGACTGCTGTATGTGTGGCAGCTGTGCGGATGACATGCCTTTCATGAGACTGGGGCTGACGGATGGGATGGATGGTATGTTGTATGTGCATGGTGTGTCTGTGTGTTTGATGGGTTCAGTGGTGTTCGTGTGCATTTCTGTTGTTCCGCTCTGTTGCGTCTAGTGTTGTTTGTCTTACATAGGCGTAGTTGTGGGGTGTGTGGTTGACAGGCAGTAGGGGCTACATGGACAGGACTTCAATGGTGTTTCGGTTGTGTGTGATGAGTTGCACAGTGGCTGCCGTGTGGGACTATGTTCAGTGTGGCTTGTGCATGCAGACGTGGCTCCTTGGGTGTTGCTATGTCTGTGATGGGTCATGTGGGGTGTGAGTCTGCTGTTCATGTCCGTGTGCACATTGTTCACTTGTTCGTGACGGTGGGCGGTGCTGCGTGTTCGTGTGCTACGTGACATGTCCCATGTGTTGGTGGTGTTATGGTCCTCATGCCTCCAGTAATCCAGCCCTGTCCAGTTTCCCACCTGCAAGTTGTTCGTGCGTGCACTGTACTGGATGCCACATGGCTCTTAGCGGGGGATGCTCCATGTTGCAGGTCTGTGGGGGTGGGGGGTGTAGTGGGTCGTGGGGGTGGCTGTACACCCACTGACACCGATTGCTGTGGACCGTGATGTCTGCCTTTCGGCTGTCGTTGTGCACTGCGGTGGCTGACACGTGGCTGTGGGGTGTGGGGGATGCTCCTCCTTGCTGTGCTGTGGGACTGGGGCCTGGTGTGTGTTGTACTTGGGCTGTCCACCGTCCCACCCACTGCACTTTGTGTTCCTGCCACTTACCTGTTACTTGTCGGTTGGTGCAGCTGTGCCTGACACATGGGTGTGGGGAGTGCTCCACCTTGCTGGTCTGTGGGAGTGGGGGCCTGGTGGGTGTTGTACTTCAGCTGTCCCCCTCCGACCCACTGCACTTTGTGTTCCTGCCACTTACCTGTTACTTGTCAGTTGGTGCAGCTGTGGCGGACACATGGGTGTGGTGGGTGCTCGTTGTGGCGCTTCTGGCATATTTGGGGACCTGTTGGTGGTTACGTGGCTGGCTTAGTGTACACATGTCCCCACGCATCTTGCAGTTGTTCGGTTTGGGCTGTGTGTGGTGGTGTCTGTTGCATGTGTGTGTGATGTGTTGTGTATTGTGTGCTGGACATGGGGGTGTTTGTCCCTGGGAGCTGTGGCATGGTGGTTGCGCATGTGAGTACATAGCGGTGTGCTAGTATACATTAGTTTGTACTTACCAGCCTCCACTCCCCCTGCTAATCCGGCGAGGATCTCCGGATGGATTACGACTCGCACCTTCTCCTCTCACGCTTTGAAGGTCTTAAAGAGCGCGGGATTCCCTCCGCCAGTGACGGCAGCCAGCTCTCTGTTTTTGCCCTCCTTCTTCTTGACCAGGCTCTTTACGTCATTCCAACGTTTGTTTATTTCACCTCTGTTCCTGGGCAGGGTCCCGACTGCATTGACCTGGTCTACGATCCGGGTCCACATTCTGTTTCTGGTGGCTAGTGGTGTGTGCTGGACCATGTTCCCATAGATTTGTGGGTACACCTTGATGATCTCGTCGACCATGACCGTCAGCTCCATGGGCGTGAACTTGGGCATCCTTTGTGGTGCCATGGTGTTTGTGGTGCTGGTGCGGTGTGTGTTGTGTAATGTGCAGGGGGTTTGTGATGGTGGTGTTTGGTGGTGGTGGTGGTGGTTGTGATGTGTGCGTTTCTGTGGTGTGCTGCTGTCCTTGCTGTGTCACTGTGTCCTCTCCTCTCCTCTCTGGTTTGCAATGTAGCAAGGGGTTGTGGTCTGTGGGAGTGCTGCTTTTGTACTCACCTATGTGGGTGTGTCCTCATGGTCTGTTGTTTTCAGGTGTGTTGTGTCTGGGGTTCTGGCCTTTGTATTTTTTGTTTGTCCGGGGGGTGTTTTCGGGATGTGTACTGTGCTTGTGTATTTGTGCGTGCCTTGCTGTGTGGACTTGTTGGCCATGTTGTGTGCGGATGGTTTCTGTGCAGGTACGTGGGCGCCATGGCTTCTGCCGTGTCGATTCTCATCGGCGTTGTTTGCGCTAGCGGGCGGTATATTTGTTGTTTTTCCGCGCTCATGGCGGTGCGATCGAAATTTCACGTGCGGTGTGTCGGCCGTGTGGGCGGGCGGTTTTGTGTTGTCGTGCGTGTTTCCGTCCGTGGCGGGCGGTTTGACTCCGACTCGGACGATGGCGGGCGGTATTTTGTATGATTTTCCGCCGATGGCGGTTTTCAGTTTGTGTACTCATAATGGCGTGGTCGGTGTTCAGGTGGTGTGTGCGGGCGGATTTTTGCCGCTTCCATGCCTGGCGGATTTTTTTACGCCGGGTATCGTAATGTGCCCCTTAATTCTTGAAAAGCTACTATGGAAAAAGAAATTATGATTATTTATACATAAGGTGGCTCCTCTATTTGTCGTTAGATGTACAGGGTACTTGGAATGTATGTGGTCTCTGTACGTACTGTATGAAAAAGTGTTTTCCCATTATAATGATGATTAGTGAAGAAATGATCTTGTTTTAAAATTGAACTGTTTTTTATGTTTTAAATGTGTGTGTTCAATATTGTAAATAGTGTTTATTTATGTACTTTTGTAGCCCTGAAGAAGTCCGATTGAGGACGAAACGCGTTGGCGGTTGCAAATTTTAAAAAGAACATGAATAAAGAATGAACTTCAATATTACAAGATCATATCGCCTTTTTTCTTGGGAAAACAACAACTTGTTGTAAATTTATATCATTGTATATTTAATACAGCCAATATTTGAAAGTGTGCTGGGCTGTTTTGGCTGTATTTTATTAGAGTGACTGGCAGGTTCCTTCTGGTTTCTCTATTTGGGACCTAGGGGATTGTGTCCCAAGCCCTTTGTACCTTGTTTCTATCAGATATAATTTATAGGGACGTTAAGACTGGTGCAGATGTCTATGCTTTGATCCCCAACTTTGTGTGACATATAACAATAGGGCATGATTGTAATTAGATTTTTCAGACTTTGCTTAGCTTTCGAGAGGAGGATTCTAATTATGTAAAGGGTAATGTTAAAACTGGAACAGGTGGTTTGGGACTGCCTTTTTCTAGTGGCCCTGTCCTGCTAGGTGACTAATTAAAAGAAGAGAAGGGTTTCAGGCTGAGAGCAGGCCTCCCATTAGACGAATGTACTGTCTTTCTAGAATGATATCATATATTTGAAATGCTTTTATTGCACAAAAAGAAGGGGATTCAAAAAATAAATATCACAGAGCAAGCAAGGAGAGGGAAGCGTGATCTGCGTGGTGAGTGGCACTGCTTGACTTATCGCACCGGAAGGATCGGGTGCCAGGACTGGTATTTAGAGTACGTTGGTCAGCTAGGTGCTTATGTGGTTGTAGGGAATACAAATAAAAAGGGGACTGTACTACCTGTCCACCCACGATCATACTGGAAATGTATAAGTCACAGATTGAAGTCTGCTTAGTGGTGCCCCTATCTGCAAGAAAAGATTTTTATTCTTGCCCTGGATGCATCAGACAAAGCTATGAGGGCAGTGTACCGTGTGTTGTGAATTTGTTGTGAGAACAGACGTTTTTATCTGTGTAAGTGGGAGAACAGACTACCGACCCCTGTCATATAAAGTTCCACTGTTAAGAGAAACCCTTAGCCTTACAAAGACATTCTGGGTGTATGTCGAGTTTGTATGTGCAGCGCATGTGTAGCTCATGTGTGGCAACAGGGCTCTGTGTGTTGTATTGTTCTGAGTACTGGGGCAAATGGGATCCACTTCAGACTATTTGTTTAATTAGAGATCAGAAATCAATTTTTGTGTATACAGACATTAGGCATCAAAAGATGGCAAAACATATAGAGGCCGATTACGATGTCGGTCGTAAAGCCTCCGACCGCTAGTCAGAAGCTTAGCGGCTGCGGTCTGAGGATTTCTGACCGAGACGGTCGGTTTCCCGGCCAACCACCGAATTACGATGTCGGCGGTCAGAGAGTAAACCGCCCAGTCATTCTGATGCGGTTCTCACCGGCTATCAGAGTCTTCCGTCCAGTCAGAACCACACAATAATCCCCTATGGAAGGCGGTTCCGCCCTCAGGATTTCGATGTTGGTTTCCTACAGCCTTTCCTTGCTGGCCATTCCAACATGAAAAGGCTGTCGAAAAGCAACTTTGGGGGCCCCTAGCAGGGACCCATTGCCTCTGCGGCCTACGGTTGGTGGCCGAGTTGTTACCTAGGGTGCCCCCCTGTAAATCCATGCACTGTGTGGCTGGCACCATGGGGTGCCTGCCACAGGGTGCCAGTTTTTACGGACACCCCCATTTCTTTATGGGAGCCTGTATTATGGCCGGTTTACGGCCGTAACACAGGCTCCCATAGAGAAATGTGAGTATCCAACCAAACAGTGTGCGGCCGCATCATATTCAGGCGGTCGGAACCGCTGACCGGCGGTCGGTCAGTCCAGAGACCGAGACGGTGTCGGTCGGAGGCAACTCCATTCAACATCACAATAAGCCCCAAAATGTTCCCCGTAATCTTCTCCTCTTCTGCCTCCCTTTCCTGCCCATGTCGCATCAGGCCTGATTCAGAAAAGTAAATGATACTTTTCAGTAATTTACACTTTTTACTGACGTTACTACGTTTTGCTTTTCCACAAAATTGGCAAAAAGTTACTACTAAAGAAAAACTTGTTGTCCAGCACCACACTTGGACATCCAGTTGTACGGACACGCCCTTACACAGAAAATAATGGAACTAGAGACTTTGAATAAAACCCCATAGGAAATAATGATACATTAAATTATTTTAAAATAGTTAAAAATATAAATACAGTTAATTTTGTGTTAACAGATGTCTAAACATAATAGATGTTCATTATTTAAATATACCATATTTTATCAATTTTTTTGTATGTTAAAAATTAATGTTACTTTATTGTTTATTAAAATATAATTAAATTCATGCATCACTTTTAATAATTATTTAAGCATAGTAAAAATATTTTGTTCTTTAGGTGGTAATTTACTACTTAGTTTTAACATTGAAGAAATTATATTAATTTAATTTAGTATATTTAAATTATTTAAAGAACACATTCAAAATAAAGTTAATAGTATTGTAGCTTTTTTGTTTTCTCCTACATTTGAATTTAAATATAAAATGAATTCACATAATTATTCAGCATAACGATATATCTATTATTTTATTTGATTTAAACACACTTATTAACTTTCTCTGTAATTTTCCTTGAGGAGATCTCCACCATTACTATGTAGTTCTCCCTTAGGTAAGGTGTAGGCAACATTTAAAAAGTTGACCCTTTGATCCTCTTGTCACCTGGGCTTCTAGCTGGCACTAATTGCCAGTCAGAGTCCCTCCTGCCATGGTATTTTCATAATATCACATCCTTGAAAATCTCTTCCCTTTAATAAAAGTCCCTAACAGGTCCACATCCATGTTTCCATAATGCATTTGTACAATAATAAGAGTCTTAACTGTAAACTCTGTAGTAATTTATTTTTAATTTATGACTTAATAATTGGTTGTTAATTAATTGTAATCAATTAATTTGTAATTAATTTTGGTAATTGTGTAATTAATTTTAGGCGTGTATTGTGGATTTTATAGGTATAAAGGGTGGGAAGGGTGGGAAGTAATTTATTTTTCATTTATGAATTAATAATTGGTTGTTAATTAATTTTAATTAATTAATTGGTAACTAATTATGGTAATTGTGTAATTAATTTTAGGTGTGTGTTGTGGTGTTTATAGGAGTAAAGGGTGGGAAGTAATTTGTGTTTAATTAATTAATATACTTGTTAATTAATGTTAATTATTTGATATTTATTTTGGGTAATTGTTGATTTTTTTGTGTGTTGTTTTAACTTTTAAAGGGGTAAAGGGCCGGTATTAAATACATTTAAATTATATACTTATTAGTTGTTAATAGTAATAATTTTTAATTTTAAAATAAGTTTTAATTGTGTTTTATTATTTTATAGTTTAATTTAGGTGTGTGTTGTGTATATTATAGTGCTAAAGTGTGTGTAGTCAACTAATTGTTATTAGTTTTTTTATTAATAATATTTTTAATTGATTATTAATTATGTAATTAAAAATGTTGAAGTGTTTTGTTATTGTTGTGGTGTTATAGGGTAGGAAATAAAATAAATACATTTTGTTTTAATTAATTTTTTGTTTGTAAATATTTTCTAGTTTAAAAGAATTATTTTATAGTAAATGTATTTATTATTTTATTTTTATATAATATTTGTAGGTTTTTGTTATATGTAATTAATATTATAATATGTGTTCTTTTTATATGTTTAATATTTTTTATTTTTATTTTTCAAATATTTTTTATTGGGTTTTTGTTTATTTTTTGTTTATTTTTCTTTTTTTTAAAGTGTTTGAGTGTGAATAGTAATGTTTTTTTTTCCGGTATCCAACACTTTCCCTACTGTTGCATTTACTGGAGTGGGAATAGTAATTTTTACCCCTCCGCTATCCAGCACTTTCCCTACTGTTGCACTCACTGGAGTTGGAATAGCAATTTTTACCCCTCCGCTATCCAGCACTTTCCCTACTGTTGCACTCTCTGGAGTGGGAATAATAATTTTTACCCCTCCGCTATCCAACACTTTCCCTACTGTTGCACTCACTGGAGTGAGAATACATTGTTTTACCCCTCCGCTATCCAACACTTATCCTACTGTTGTATTCAGTGGAGTGGGAATACAAATTTTTACCCCTCCGCTATCCAACATTTTCCCTGCTGTTGCACTCTTTGGAGTGGGTATAGTAATTTTTTCCCCTCCGCTATCCAACACTTTCCCTACTGTTGCTCTCACAGGAGTGGGAATAGTAATTTTTACCCCTCCGCTATCCAACACTTTCCCTACTGTTGCTCCCACTGGAGTGGGAATAGTAATTTTACACCTCCGCTATCCAACACTTTCCCTACTGTTGCACTCACTGAAGTGGGAATAGTAAGTTTTTCCCCTCCGCGATACAACACTTTCCTTACTGTTGCAGTGTTTGGAGTGGGAATAGTAATTTTTACCCCTCCGCTATCCCACACTTTTCCTACTGTTGCACTCACTGGAGTTGGAATAGTAAATTTAATTATTTTGCTACCCAACACTTTTCCTACTATATATATATATATATGTTATCCCAAGAGAAGTCACTCGCGCGCTCAGAAACAACAGACAGGTTTCAGGAAACTTATCGATTTATTCCATCATAAATCAATGTGACGCGTTTTGCCTTGCGGCTTGATCACACAAAGTGCATGGTATGAGAAGCCTCATTTGGTTTTCCATGCCTCTATACATCTAGAACACTGACTAGGACTAGTCACCCACTAGGGATGTACAAAAAGTATGTGTTTGGTTTTTATCCTGTATCAATCCTCCACTAAGGGAATACATACAAGAACTATGTGTTTGGTTTCAATCATGTATCAATCCTCCACTAGGGGAATACACATACATATGCCTACTCCTGACTGGCATGATCCAACCTGGGTAAACGCACAAATTGATCAATGTTATCGTGTTGAATATTGTTTCCGTTTTTGTCCGGCGATTAATCAGAATTGATTTTATATGTCCATGAGCACTGACCATTAAAGTTATGAAACTCGCTATTGAAAAAAACGGACGATCTTAAATGGCGACCGTTATCACATGAATTCACGACATAACCCAGAGACCAATTCACAATGTTCCCACACACAGGATGAACTCAATGTACAAAGTGAGACAACATACGTGAGATGTGTATTTTTTGCTGCTCTGTGCATGACACTATTGCCTTAACATGCTTTTCTCATTACGATTTTATACGTTACAAGATGGCGCTTGCAGCAACGTGTATTCACACTGTATTAAGTGATCCACTCACGTCCTTTGTCAGTTTCGAATGTTGAGTATATAAAGAGGCTTCTCATACCGTGCACTTTGTGTGATCAAGCCGCAAGGCGAAACGCGTCACGTTGATTTATGATGGAATAAATCGATAAGTTTCCTGAAACCTGTCTGTTATTTCTGAGAGCGCGAGTGACTTATCTTGTGATTACATATTGGATTATCGGCTGCTCCACCGACTCTTGCGCCACCTCCCACGGGACTCCGGCTTCCAGCAGGAGCATTTCTTTGTGGATTTTACTTGAGGAAGCCCCAGCCGGAGACCGGCCATCCGATTCTTGCACCAGCATACGGTAAGTGTGGGGCATCCCAGAGGGAGGACACACATGTGGGGGTGTTAGTGAGTGGGTTCACCGATGTTGGAGGACGCGGGGGCTTACCACATGCGCTCTTGTAATGCAGTGTTTATCTCTGGCTGGCAACCACACGCAACAAGTTGTGCAAGCTGCAAATACAGGCTTAAACCCAGTGGCTTAGTGCGCTTGTTACAGTGCGCGGATATCTTTCTGGGTTTCACCCGTACATATATTCTCGTATTTCGAGTTGTACTTACACAAGAGGACATATACGGGAATCACAACAAGGCTCGGATGGCAGAAGGAACTTTCATTTGAAAGGGAGACACGACAGAAGACAGGAAATTGGCAGTAGTGCGGCATAAGCCAAACAGGAGAGCGACAACATGATGGATGATGACAGTATTAGACGCGCTGAAGCGCAAACATTGTTTGCCAGAGCCCCAGGGAAGGGCAAAGGAGCAACTACTCAGATTGCCAATCACTCCAACACAAGAGAATTATTTTTAAAAACTTGAAAAACTCAGTAAAGCGGAGATATCGAAATGGTGGGAGGCAATATCCCTCCAAGATTACATGGACAAAGAAATGATTCCGAAAGCACTCAGGATATACACCACCCCATCATACGAGTCACCAGACCCCAAAAAGCTGGAAGAATGGGCAGCAAATTCCGCAAAAAGTTCCAAGATCATGCTTGAGATCCTGGTTAAATATGCATGGTCCGATAGGGAGAAGTTCATTGGCGAGATCAAAATACTTAAAGATGAACTCAGCAAGAGTTGTGAGCAAGATACCATTATGAAATTTTATGATGATCTTAAACAAAGGCTCATTGACTACGAGAAAGATATTAAAATCAGGAAACAACGAAAACTCCATAGAGACTGCACTGACTACGAGACAGGAAGGATACTGACGTACAGCCACAAGTACGACCATTTGTACGATGAACACTCCCAGACTCCCATGGTGAAACCAATTGATGCTACTCCCGCCGGAGATGACGACACTATCCAGAGCGATGCAGAGACAGCCAATTCAGCCACTTCAATGACATCCTTAAGCTTGGTCAGCTCTATATCTAGCAATGAGCCGGAATTACGACCAAAAACGTTTTTAGATGAGTACCGGCTCATACGCAGGGGCCGGCAATCGAGTCGCACGTCACCACAACCACAGAACAAGAACTCGAACCAACGGGGGAGAGGAAGAGGAAGAGGGCGAGGCAAGGGAGGAAAAGGAGAAAACAAGACAAACAGAGGCAGAGGAAGAGGAAATTCCAGAGGGCGCGTGGGAAGCATCGCAACTCGCTCAACTAGAGCCTTGTAATGGATGATGCTGAGGTAAATCGTACCATCATTAATCTTACACCTAAACCCCTTAGCAACTTAGAAGCTATAACTTTGTGTCTAGGACTTTCACTTTGTCCCACCGAACCTTTGAATTATGTCAACACCCAAATTGACATTTTTAAGTTTTGCCGCAAACTGAAACCTATGAAATGGCACAAACTTAAACCGTGTGGCAACAGAGAATTTGATGAAATGAAATGAAAAGACCATTTATTAAGCGCGATAGCTACCCTCAGGCGTCCCAGCGCTACGAACATCGCATACAGAGAAACAATCGAAGGTTATTCAGGTTTATTAAAAAGCAGGGTTTTTAGGTGTTTACGGAACAGAAGTAAGTTGGGCTCTGATCGCAGATGTAAGGGGATACCAACCACACTCTGAATGATGAACTGACTATCAGTGACATAGATACCCTTATAACACTTAACGAATTGGGGAATGAACAGGTCCCCAATGATCAGGATGTGCACCAGATGCTAACTGACTTTGATATCAGTTTTGATAAAGCGGCATCCACCAATTTCAGACCGAAGTCCACTTTTTTACCTACAATGCCTCACGATAATATTGATACATTCCAAGATATTGTTTCTGAACAACTGTTGAAATACAAACAGAAAGTATGGTTCAAAAAGTCCACACCCATGACACACAACATGACTATAGCACAAAAGAATGCCATTACCAACTTAGCCACTGACGATGCCATCATAGTCAGGCCTGCAGACAAGGGAGGGAATGTGGTCATCATGACCAGAGAGATGTACATAGCGGAAGCAAATTGTCAGTTGAGCGATCCCCTCTTCTACTCCCTCACCAATAGAAATGAATACAGCAAAAGTGTGACCAACATATGGAATAATCTCTCTGAGTGGAGAGATAGAGGACTACTTGAGTGGGAAGAATATTGTTTTTTAAAGAAAGATTTTCCCAAACTGCCCGTGCTTTACCTCCTCCCAAAGATCCATAAGGATTTGACCAATCCCCCGGGGCGACCTATAGTTTCCTCTAGAGAAAGCGCTCTGGAAAATGTATCGAGATATGTAGACCACTTCTTAAAAGATCAGGTGGTCCTCCTTCCTTCGTATGTGAGAGATATGAAGGGTTTTCTCACCAAAATACAGGGGGTGGTCTGGAAGGAAGAGTACATACTCATCACCATGGATGTCAGCTCCCTATACACTATCATCGAACATGAGGCAGGGATCCGAGCTTGTCAGAAATACTTAGCCAAAAGAGCAATAAAATATCTTGAACACACTGACATGATCATTGCTATGATCAGATTCTGTCTCAAAAATAATTTCTTCCTTTTCAATGGCAGCATATACATACAAACCCTTGGTACTGCCATGGGAACTTGTTTCGCGCCGAGCTTTGCGAACTTTTTCCTAGGGGCATGGGAGGAGGAGCTCAGGCAGGACAACAGCTACAGGAATGAGTTTGACAAAGTCATACTCTGGCTGAGGTATATCGACGACCTCTTCTTGATCTGGAGAGGTACGGTCACCAAAGCTGAAGAGTTCATAGATAAACTGAACAACAATAATCGCAATCTAGTATTGACTAGCAACATCAGTCACAGTACAGTTAAATTCCTAGATATCAAGGTCGAAATGACCAACAACACCTTACATACCACACTGTACAGGAAAGCCACGGCTGGCAACAGCCTATTACATGCCCTGAGCAGTCATCCTGACTGGCTCAAATGGAGCATTCCCTATGGAGAACTTCTTTGAGCGAAACGCAACTGCAGCTCGGAAGAGGCTTTCTCTAGGGAACAAGATACCATGCTTACCAGATTTGCTGAAAGAGGTTATCCAGGATGGGTATTACGCAAGGCAACAGAGAAGGTCAAAAACATCAGTAGAGAGACTATCCTCAACACGAAGGACAGTGCAGACGAGAGTGAGAACACTACCAGAGTGATTCTGACCTACAACGGTGGGTCGAAAGAAGTGCAACGCATCCTAGCCAAGAAATGGGATATGTTGAAAAAAGATCCCATTATAGGTTCTAGTGTCACATCCAGACCGCTGATTGCCTACAGAAAGGGACGCAGCTTGAGGGACATTCTTGTGCACAGTGATATTACCAGGAAAGTGGATAGGGGTATCAATCTACAGGGTTTCTTCCCATGCGGGCACTGCAAGGCTTGCCGCGGTAGCCACATGCGGAAGGAGTATCTCAATACCAACAGCAATAGAACCATTCCCATACGACAGTTCCTTGAGCTGTAGTTCCTCTTTTGTCATTTATGCCTTAGAGTGCCCATGTAACCTCCGTTATGTGGGCAGCACGACACATATGGCCAAGAAACGTGTCTTGGAGCACATGAGGGCCATAACTAAGAAAGATCTACACTACCCCATAGCCAGACACTTTGAGACACATCACTATTCAGACAGTAACAAACTACAATATTCTATCATTGAACAAATAGAAGTCAATCACAGAGATGGGAACCGTGAACTCCAACTAAGAAAACAGGAATCTAGATACATCATCGAGTTAGGAACACGATACCCCAAAGGCCATAACATTGACGAGGAAATAGCAATACATCTTCATGATGAATAATGACGTTAACAACGCTAAGTCAAGTGCTGTATCATTGTGTCTGTAAACTACATGCTAATAATTTTTACTGTAATTTTACTGAGTTTTTACTGAAGTTCTGTAGATATCTTTTCACTAACTTTCCAGCAGCTTAACTGTTGATCCTTTCTCTCTTTTCACAGGAGGAAAGGAATGGACACATTGGATGGAATCGATAGAACGGGTCACTACCCTTTTCTTCGTGGCATCATTCTCCCGGAATGGCGAATGCCGCAGATAAGACTTTGCTTCACTTTTTTCATACTTTTTTCATGCTTTTGTTTATTTTCTGTTAACACACTGTTTTTACACACTGTCACTTTGGTTTTCCATGCCTCTATACATCTAGAACACTGACTAGGACTAGTCACCCACTAGGGATGTACAATAAGTATGTGTTTGGTTTTTATCCTGTATCAATCCTCCACTAAGGGAATACATACAAGAACTATGTGTTTGGTTTCAATCATGTATCAATCCTCCACTAGGGGAATACACATACATATGCCTACTCCTGACTGGCATGATCCAACCTGGGTAAACGCACAAATTGATCAATGTGATCGTGTTGAATATTGTTTCCGTTTTTGTCCGGGGATTAATCAGAATTGATTTTATATGTCCATGAGCACTGACCATTAAAGTTATGAGACTCGCTATTGAAAAAAACGGACGATCTTAAATGGCGACCGTTATCACATGAATTCACGACATAACCCAGAGATCAATTCACAATGTTCCCACACACAGGATGAACTCAATGTACAAAGTGAGACAACATACGTGAGATGTGTATTTTTTGCTGCTCTGTGCATGACACTATTGCCTTAACATGCTTTTCTCATTACGATTTTATACGTTACAAGATGGCGCTTGCAGCAACGTATATTCACACTGTATTAAGTGATCCACTCACGTCCTTTGTCAGTTTCGAATGTCGAGTATGTAATGAGGCTTCTCATACCGTGCACTTTGTGTGATCAAGCCGCAAGGCGAAACGCGTCACGTTGATTTATGATGGAATAAATCGATAAGTTTCCTGAAACCTGTCTGTTGTTTCTGAGAGCGCGAGTGACTTCTCTTGTGATTACATATTGGATTATCGGCTGCTCCGCCGACTCTTGCGCCACCTCCCACGGGACTCCGGCTTCCAGCAGGAGCATTTCTTTGTGGATATATATATATATATATATATAATATATATATATATATATATATATATATATATATATATATATCCAATTACCACTCAAAGGTGCATTCCGGCACCGAAAGGAGAGACGGACAACTGCTTCTATGCTGATACTGCCGGCCGCAGTAGCATATTTATTGTTCCAAACAAGTGCAAAACTCGAACATGACGCGTTTCGGCCAACAGAGTGGCCTTGATCACATAAATGCGTCGCAAGACAGTGACGTATATATACAGTGATTGATTGACCATGTGACTTAGTGTTTACTACCTGCATAGACATAGAGAGAATACTCTACATTATAAACAGAGCCTACATGCGTTAGATAGCACCTACATTAACAAATCATACTGATTTGCAATAAATAAATAAATACAAATATAAATACACACCTCAATAGAAATATAGACATCTTATTTACAGGTGAAATATACACATAAAAACGAAAGATATAATGATGATTAATATGAAATTTTGTTCTGTTTAGATCAAAGTCCAAATAAAATACTGTTACTATTTTAGACCCTTATAAAAATATCCGGTCCTAATTGGCAATGTGGAGATTTTTGAGTAATTAAATCATACTCCTCGTATATCGTAGGATAATAACTTAACTTATATATATATATATTCACTGAAAAAACATAGGTTTTAGGGACAGTTATAGTTAGTTGGACATTTCACTCTTACAAAACCATAGAAATTCCCCCGTTATAGTTAGTTCAGCTAACTATAACTCGCGCCCCCGCAATGCACTGCTGATGATGTCACATATTACATCACTCATGACATGGTCAGTGACATCACTGATGACATCACTGATGACATCTCAAATGACATCACTGATGACATCACTGATGACATCATCCGGTGACTGTGTGTTTCTGTAAAGTTTAAATATGTTTAATATATATAGGGAAAGGCGTATTGAAGAATGAGTGGGTGTATAAGTGTCTGAATGGATGATTTAGTACGTGCGTGACTGACTCTACAAGTGAGTGATTAAACGTCTCTTACTGAATGCATGGGTTAGTGACTAAACTGTGTGAATGTCTGTATCCGTCTGTTTGTTGGTGTGTAAGTGGATGCATGGATTTGCGAATAGCTACATGAGTGTCTATATGGGTTATTGATTGGTTCTCTGAGTATCTGTATGGCTGCTTGAGTGTTTGTGTGGGTGGGGTGTGTGTGACTCTGTACATAGATGTGTGAGTGGGTGATTCACTGGGTGCATGATTTCAAGAGTGCATCTGCGATGGACTGCTTGGGTGGGTGAGTGTGTGTATGGGTGTGTTAGTGAGTGAATGTATATCTCAGTGGTACATGTGCGAGTAACTACATATGTAAACGGCAGTATATATGTGTGTTAGAGTATTTAAATGGCTATAAGTGAGAGTGTGTGATTGTGAGAGTGGCTATATGGATGCGTGTGTGCTTGTATCAGTTATTGTATAAGAGCGTAAGAATGTGCTAGTATTTGTATGAGTAAGTGAGCTGGTGTGTGTATAACTGTATAGGTGAGTAAATGGGTGTGTGATTAATTTTTTGCATGACTGACTAGGTGTGTGAGTACCTCTATGGATCATTGGCGGTGTGCGAGTGTTTATATAGGTGTATGAGTGCATATGATAGTCCTGTACTGAGTGACTGTAAGTATGAGTGACTGTACAGGTGAGTGAGTAGATGTGTGTGTGTAGACCTAAGAATCAGTGAGTGGGTATGTAGTTATTGGTATTGGAGTGTGTATGGTTTTGAGAATGGCAGTCTGTAATTTAGAGTGGGTGTATCAAAAGTTATATTAGGGTGTGAGAAGATGCATGAAATTATCACATGGATGATGTCATCAGTGATGGCATCAGTGATGTCACTGACCATGTCATGAGTGATGTAATATGTGACATCATCAGCAGTGCATTGCGGGGGCGCGAGTTATTGTTAGATGAACTAACTATAACGGGGGAATTTCTATGGTTTTGTACGAGTGAAATGTCCAACTAACTATAACTGTCCCTAAAACCTATGGTTTTTTCAGTGAATTTCAAAGGTTTTTTAAATGCTAATTTCTAACTATAACGTGTCTGAAACCTATGGTTTTTTCAGTGAATTTCTAAGGTTTTTTAAATGCTAATTTCTAACTATAACGTGCCTGAAACCTATGATTTTTTAAGTGGATTTCAAAGGTTTTTAAATGCTAGTTTCTAACTATGCCTACAGAAGTAGGACATGTGAAGAAAGAAGAAAAAACGCACAGAAAGAAGCAAAAGAAATGCAGAAAGAAGCAACAGAAGTCCACAAAGACGAAGAAAAGTGCAGGAAGAAGCAAAAGATGTGCAGAAAGAACCAACAGAGGAGCAGAAAGAGGCCTTGTTGCAAAATCATCCTGTGCCCACAACTTTTTCAGACGGGTACTGGTGGTAACTGACTCTGACTAACCAGAGCCAGTGCTATGCTAAAAGACACTTAGAATACAGTGAAAACACCTACATACACTATGGAACACTATGCGTTGGAGTACCCCTGTGATTAGCATGACCTCCTCTGTAAGTCCCTAGTACATAATAGGGCAGGGGGATTAAAACTACCTCTTAAAACGCGCTACAGGGCGCGTTTGCACAGTGGTGAAGGGAGGGGGGCCTGAGGTGACATGTGTGCAAACGCGCCCCGTGGTGCGTTTTAAGTTGCGGGATTAAGTCCCCTTGAATCCTGAGGGTCCCTGGGGCCCAACTAGCCCCCAGGTACCTACAGTTAGGACCACAGACCTGAGTTGCAGATAGGCGTTCCGAGGCCACGCACCTTTTTTCACCTCTCTGCAACGCACCTCTGTTGTGCTTACTGAAGATACCTGGTGGGCTAGTTGGCCCCCAGGGTCCCTCAGGATTCAAGGGGAATTAATTCCCCAACTTAAAGCGCACCACAGGGCGTGTTTGCACACATGTCACCTGAGGCCCCGCCCCCTCCCTTCACCACTGTGCAAACGCGCCCCATGGCGCAATTTAAGTTGGGGGATTAGGTCACCTTGAATCCTGAGGGTCCCTGGGGCCCAACTAGCCCACCTGGTACTTCCAGTAAGCACCACAGGCCTGCGTTGCAATGCCTGTAACAAATTGTGCAGTTGTGTTTAGGTAGTGAAGGGGGTCGTGCTGGGGGTAGTGTTTTAGGGTTTAGGGTAGTGCAGTGGTGTTTGTGTAGTGTAGGGGGTCATGCTGGGGGTAGATTTAGGGTTTAGGGTAGTGCAGTGGTGTTTGGGTAGTGTAGGGAGTCGTGCTGGGGGGAGTGTTTTAGGGTTTAGGGTAGTGCAGTGGTGTTTGGGTAGTGTAGGGGGTCGTGCTGGGGGTAGTGTTTTAGGGTTTAGGGTAGTGCAGTGGTGTTTGGGTAGTGTAGGGGGTCGTGCTGGGGGTAGTGGTTTAGGGTTTAGGGTAGTGCAGTGGTGTTTGGGTAGTGTAGGGGGTACTGCTGGGGGTAGTGTTTTAGGGTTTAGGGTAGTGCAATGGTGTTTGGGTAGTGTAGGGGTACTGCTGGGGGTAATGTTTTAGGGTTTAGGGTAGTGCAGTGGTGTTTGGGTAGTGTAGGGGTACTGCTGGGGGTAGTGTTTTAGGGTTTAGGGTAGTGCAGTGGTGTTTGGGTAGTGTAGGGGTTCGTGCTGGGGGTAGTTTTTTAGGGTTTAGGGTAGTGCAGTGGTGTTTGTGTAGTGTAGGGGGTAGTGTTTTAGGGTTTAGGGTAGTGCAGTGGTGTTTGTGTAGTGTAGGGGGTCGTGTTTTAGGGTTTAGGGTAGTGCAGTGGTCTTTGGGTAGTATAGGGAGTCGTGCGGGGGTAGTGTTTTAGGGTTTAGGGTAGTGCAGTGGTCTTTGGGTAGTGTAGGGGGTCGTGCGGGGTAGTGTTTTAGGGTTTAGGGTAGTGCATTGGTGTTTGGGTAGTGTAGGGGGTCATGCTGGGGGTAGTGTTTTAGGGTTTAGGGCAGTGCAGTGGTGTTTGGGTAGTGTAGGGGGTCGTGCTCGGGGAGTGTTTTAGGGTTTAGGACAGTGCAGTGGTGTTCGGGTAGTGTAGGGGGTCATGCTGGGGGAGTGTTTGAGGGTTTAGGGCAGTGCAGTCGTGTTCGGGTAGTGTAGGGGGTCGTGCTGGAGGGAGTATTTGAGGGTTTAGGGTAGTGCAGTGGTGTTCGGGTAGTGTAGGGGGTTGTGCTGGGGTATTGTTTTAGGGTTTAGGGCAGTGCAGTGGTGTTCAGGCAGTGTAGGGGGTCGTGCAGGGGGTGGTGTTTCAGGGTTTAGGGCAGTGCAGTGGTGTTCGGGCAGTGTAGGGGGTTGTGCAGTGGGTGGTGTTTCAGGGTTTAGGGCAGTGGTGTTCGGGCAGGGTAGGGGGTCGTGCTGGGGGTGGTGTTTCAGGGTTTGGGGCAGTGCAGTGATGTTCGGGCAGTAAAGGGGGTCGTGCTGGGGGTGGTGTTTCAGGGTTTTGGGCAGTGCAGTGGTGTTCGGGCAGTGTAGGGGGTCATGCGGGGGTTGTGTTTCAGGGTTTAGGGCAGTGCAGTGGTGTTCGGGCAGTGTAGGGGGTCGTGCAGGGTTGTGGTGTTTCAGGGTTTAGGGCAGTGCAGTGGTGTTCGGGCAGTGTAGGGGGCTGTGCTGGGGGTGGTGTTTCAGGGTTTAGGGCAGTGCAGTGGTGTTCGGGCAGTGTAGGGGGTGGTGCAGGGGGTGGTGTTTCAGGGATTAGGGCAGTGTAGTGGTGTTCGGGCAGTGTAGGGGGTGGTGCAGGGGTGGTGTTTCAGGGTTTAGGGCAGTGCAGTGGTGTTCGGGCAGTGTAGGGGGTCGTGCAGGGGGTGGTGTTTCAGGGTTTAGGGCAGTGCAGTGGTGTTCGGGCAGTGTAGGGGGTCGTGCAGGGGGTGGTGTTTCAGGGTTTAGGGCAGTGCAGTGGTGTTCGGGCAGTGTAGGGGGTCATGCTGGGGCTGGTGTTTCAGGGTTTAGGGCAGTGCAGTGGTGTTCAGGCAGTGTAGGGAGTCGTGCTGGGGCTGGTGTTTCAGGGTTTAGGGCAGTGCAGTGGTGTTCAGGCAGTGTAGGGGGTCGTGCTGGGGCTGGTGTTTCAGGTTTTATGGCAGTGCAGTGGTGTTCGGGCAGTGTAGGTGGTCGTGCTGGGGCTGGTGTTTCAGGGTTTAGGGCAGTGCAGTGGTGTTCGGGCAGTGTAGGGGGTCATGCTGGGGCTGGTGTTTCAGGGTTTAGGGCAGTGCAGTGGTGTTCGGGCAGTGTAGGGGGTCTTGCTGGGGCTGGTGTTTCAGAGTCTAGGGCAGTGCAGTGGTGTTCGGGCAGTGTAGGGGGTCTTGCTGGGGCTGGTGTTTCAGATTTTAGGGCAGTGCAGTGGTGTTCGGGCAGTGTAGGGGGTCTTGCTGGGGGTGTTGTTTCAGGGTTTAGGGCAGTGCAGTGGTGTTCGGGCAGTGTAGGGGGTCGTGCTGGGGCTAGTGTTTCAGGGTTTAGGGCAGAGCAATGGTGTTCATGCAGTGTAGGGGGTCGTGCTGGGGGTGGTGTTTCAGGGTTTAGGGAAGTGCAGTGGTGTTTGGTCAGTGTAGGGGGTCGTGCAGGGGGTGGTGTTTCAGGGTTTAGGGAAGTGCAGTGGTGTTCGGCCAGTGTAGGTGGTCTTGCTGGGGGTGGTGTTTCAGGGTTTAGTGCAGTGGTGTTCGGGCAGTGTAGGGGGTCTTGCTGGGGGTGGTGTTTCAGGGTTTAAGGCAGTGCAGTGGTGTTCGGGCAGTGTAGGGGGTCGTGCTGGGGCTGGTGTTTCAGGGTTTTGGGCAGTGCAGTGGTGTTCGGGCAGTGTAGGGGGTCGTGCTGGGGGTGGTGTTTCAGGGTTTAGGGCAGTGCAGTGGTGTTCGGGCAGTGTAGGGGGTCTTGCTGGGGGTGGTGTTTCAGGGTTTAGGGCAGTGGTGTTTGGGCAGTGTAGGGGGTCTTGCTGGAGGTGATGTTTCAGGGTTTAGGGCAGTGCAGTGGTGTTCGGGCAGTGTAGGGGGTTGTGCTGGGGGTGGTGTTTCAGGGTTTAGGGCAGTGCAGTGGTGTTTGGGCAGTGTAGGGGGTCGTGCTGGGGGTGGTGTTTCAGGGTTTAGGGCAGTGCAGTGGTGTTCCGGCAGTGTAGGGGGTCGTGCAGGGGGGTGGTGTTTCAGGGTTTAGGGCAGTGCAGTGGTGTTCGGGCAGTGTAGGGTGTCGTGCTGGGGGGTGGTGTTTCAGGGTTTAGGGCAGTTCAGTGGTGTTCGGGCAGTGTAGGGGGTTGTGCAGGGGGTGGTGTTTCAGGGTTTAGGGCAGTGCAGTGGTGTTTGGGCAGTGTAGGGGGTCATGCAGGGGGTGGTGTTTCAGGGTTTAGGGCAGTGCAGTGGTGTTCGGCCAGTGTAGGTGGTCTTGCTGGGGGTGGTGTTTCAGGGTTTAGGGCAGTGCAGTGGTGTTCGGCCAGTGTAGGTGGTCTTGCTGGGGGTGGTGTTTCAGGGTTTAGTGCAGTTGTGTTCGGGCAGTGTAGGGGGTCTTGCTGGGGCTGGTGTTTCAGGGTTTAGGGCAGTGCAGTGGTGTTCAGCCAGTGTAGGTGGTCTTGCTGGGGGTGGTGTTTCAGGGTTTAGTGCAGTGGTGTTCGGGCAGTGTAGGGGGTCTTGCTGGGGGTGGTGTTTCAAGGTATAGGTCAGTGCAGTGGTGTTCGGGCAGTGTAGGCGGTCGTGCTGGGGCTGGTGTTTCAGGGTTTAGGGCAGAGCAGTGGTGTTCGGGCAGTGTATGGGGTTGTGCTGGGGCTGGTGTTTGAGGGTTTAGGGCAGTGCAGTGGTGTTCGGGCAGTGTAGGGGGTCGTGCTGGGGGTGGTGTTTCAGGGTTTAGGGCAGTGCAGTGGTGTTCGGGCAGTGTATGGGGTCGTGCTGGGGCTGGTGTTTCAGGGTTTTGGGCAGTGCATTGGTGTTCGGGCAGTGTAGGGGGTCGTGCTGGGGGTGGTGTTTCAGGGTTTAGGGCAGTGCAGTGGTGTTCGGGCAGTGTAGGGGGTCTTGCTGGGGGTGGTGTTTCAGGGTTTAGGGCAGTGGTGTTTGGGCAGTGTAGGGGGTCTTGCTGGAGGTGATGTTTCAGGGTTTAGGGTAGTGCAGTGGTGTTCGGGAAGTGTAGGCGGTCGTGCTGGGGCTGGTGTTTCAGGGTTTAGGGCAGTGCAGTGGTGTTCGGGCAGTGTACGGGGTTGTGCTGGGGCTGGTGTTTCAGGGTTTAGGGCAGTGCAGTGGTGTTCGGGCAGTGTAGGGGGTCGTGCTGGGGGTGGTGTTTCAGCGTTTAGGGCAGTGGTGTTTGGGCAGTGTAGGGGGTCGTGCTGGGGCTAGTGTTTCAGGGTTTTGGGCAGTGCAGTGGTGTTCGGGCAGTGTAGGGGGTCGTGCTGGGGGTGGTGTTTCAGGGTTTAGGGCAGTGCAGTGGTGTTCGGGCAGTGTAGGGGGTCTTGCTGGGGGTGGTGTTTCAGGGTTTAGGGCAGTGAGTGTTTGGGCAGTGTAGGGGGTCTTGCTGGAGGTGATGTTTCAGGGTTTAGGGCAGTGCAGTGGTGTTCGGGCAGTGTAGGGGGTCTTGCTGGGGGTAGTGTTTCAGGATTTAGGGCAGTGCAGTGGTGTTCGTGCTATGTAGGGGGTCGTGCTGGGGGTGGTGTTTCAGGGTTTAGGGCAGTGCAGTCGTGTTTGGGCAGTGTAGGGGGTCGAGCAGGGGGTGGTGTTTCAGGGTTTAGGGCAGTGGTGTCTGGGCAGTGTAGGGGGTCGTGCTGGGGGTGGTGTTTCAGGGTTTAGGGCAGTGCAGTGGTGTTCGGGCAGTGTAGGGGGTCATGCAGGGGGTGGTGTTTCAGTGTTTAGGGCAATGCAGTGGTGTTCAGGCAGTGTAGGGGGTCGTGCTGGGGCTGGTGTTTCAGGGTTTAGGGCAGTGCAGTGGTGTTCGGGCAGTGTAGGGGGTCGTGCTGGGGGTGGTGTTTCAGGGTTTAGGGCAGTGCAGTGGTGTTCGGGCAGTGTAGGGGGTCGTGCTGGGGCTGGTGTTTCAGGGTTTAGGGCAGTGCAGTGGTGCTCGGGCAGTGTAGGGGTCGTGCTGGGGGTGTTGTTTCAGGGTTTAGGGTAGTGCAGTGGTGTTCGGGCAGTGTAGGGGGTCGTGCTGGGGCTGGTGTTTCAGGGATTAGGGCAGTGCAGTGGTGTTCGTGCAGTGTAGGGGGTTGTGCTGGGGCTGGTGTTTCAGGGTTTTGGGCAGAGCAGTGGTGTTTGGGCAGTGTAGGGGGTCGTGCTGGGGGTGGTGTTTCAGGGTTTAGGGCAGTGCAGTGGTGTTCGGGCAGTGTAGGGGGTCGTGCTGGGGGTGGTGTTTCAGGGTTTAGGGCAGTGGTGTTCGGGCAGTGAAGGGGGTCTTGCTGGGGGTGATGTTTCAGGGTTTAGGACAGTGCAGCGGTGTTCGGGCAGTGTAGGGGGTCGTGCTGGGGCTGGTGTTTCAGGGTTTAGGGCAGTGCAGTGGTGTTCGGGCAGTGTAGGCGATCGTGCTGGGGCTGGTGTTTCAGGGTTTAGGGCAGTGCTGTGGTGTTCGGGCAGTGTAGGGGGTCGTGCTGGGGCTGGTGTTTCAGGGTTTAGGGCAGTGCAGTGGTGCTCGGGCAGTGTAGGGGGTCGTGCTGGGGGTGGTGTTTCAGGGTTTAGGGTAGTGCAGTGGTGTTCAGGCAGTGTAGGGGGTCGTGCTGTGGCTGGTGTTTCAGGGTTTAGGGCAGTGCAGTGGTGTTCGGGCAGTGTAGGGGGTCGTGCTGGGGCTGGTGTTTCAGGGTTTTGGGCAGAGCAGTGGTGTTCGGGCAGTGTAGGGGGTCGTGCTGGGGGTGGTGTTTCAGGGTTTAGGGCAGTGCAGTGGTGTTCGGGCAGTGTAGGGGGTCGTGCTGGGGGTAGTGTTTCAGGGTTTAGGGCAGTGGTGTTCGGGCAGTGTAGGGGTCTTGCTGGGGGTGATGTTTCAGGGTTTAGGACAGTGCAGTGGTGTTCGGGCAGTGTAGGGGGTCTTGCTGGGGGTAGTGTTTCAGGGTTTAGGGCAGTGCAGTGGTGTTCGTGCTATGTAGGGGGTCGTGCTGGGGGTGGTGTTTCAGGGTTTAGGGCAGTGCAGTCGTGTTTGGGCAGTGTAGGGGGTCGAGCAGGGGGTGGTGTTTCAGGGTTTAGGGTAGTGCAGTGGTGTTCGGGCAGTGTAGGGGGTCGTGCTGGGGCTGGTGTTTCAGGGATTAGGGCAGTGCAGCGGTGTTCGTGCAGTGTAGGGGGTTGTGCTGGGGCTGGTGTTTCAGGGTTTTGGGCAGAGCAGTGGTGTTTGGGCAGTGTAGGGGTCATGCTGGGGGTGGTGTTTCAGGGTTTAGGGCAGTGCAGTGGTGTTCGGGCAGTGTAGGGGGTCATGCTGGGGGTGTTGTTTCAGGGTTTAGGGCGCAGTGGTGTTCGGGCAGTGTAGGGGGTCTTGCTGGGGGTGATGATTCAGGGTTTAGGACAGTGCAGCGGTGTTCGGGCAGTGTAGGGGGTCGTGCTGGGGCTGGTGTTTCAGGGTTTAGGGCAGTGCAGTGGTGTTCGGGCAGTGTAGGCGATCGTGCTGGGGCTGGTGTTTCAGGGTTTAGGGCAGTGCTGTGGTGTTCGGGCAGTGTAGGGGGTCGTGCTGGGGCTGGTGTTTCAGGGTTTAGGGCAGTGCAGTGGTGCTCGGGCAGTGTAGGGGGTCGTGCTGGGGGTGGTGTTTCAGGGTTTAGGGTAGTGCAGTGGTGTTCAGGCAGTATAGGGGGTCGTGCTGGGGCTGGTGTTTCAGGGTTTAGGGCAGTGCAGTGGTGTTCGGGCAGTGTAGGGGGTCGTGCTGGGGCTGGTGTTTCAGGGTTTTGGGCAGAGCCGTGGTGTTCGGGCAGTGTAGGGGGTCGTGCTGGGGGTGGTGTTTCAGGGTTTAGGGCAGTGCAGTGGTGTTCGGGCAGTGTAGGGGGTCGTGCTGGGGGTAGTGTTTCAGGGTTTAGGGCAGTGGTGTTCGGGCAGTGTAGGGGGTCTTGCTGGGGTGATGTTTCAGGGTTTAGGACAGTGCAGTGGTGTTCGGGCAGTGTAGGGGTTCTTGCTGGGGGTAGTGTTTCAGGGTTTAGGGCAGTGCAGTGGTGTTCGGGCAGTGTAGGGGGTCATGCTGGGGGTGGTGTTTCAGGGTTTAGGGCAGTGCAGTGGTGTTCGGGCAGTGTGGGGGGTCGTGCAGGGGGTGGTGTTTCAGGGTTTAGGGCAGTGCAGTGGTGTTCAGGCAGTGTAGGGGGTCGTGCTGGGGGTGGTGTTTCAGGGTTTAGGGCAGTGCAGTGGTGTTCGGGCAGTGTAGGGGCTCGTGCAGGGGCTGGTGTTTCAGGGTGTAGGGTAGTGCAGTGGTGTTTGGGCACTGTAGGGGGTCATGCTGGGGGTAGTGTTTTAGGGTTTAGGGTAGTGCAGTGGTGCTTGTGTAGTGTAGGGGGTCGTGCTGGGGGTAGTGTTTTAGGGTTTAGGGTAGTGCAGTGGTGTTTGTGCAGTTTAGGGGGTCATGTTTTAGGGTAGTGCAGTGGTGTTTGGGTAGTGTAGGGGGTCGTGCTGGGGGTAGTGTTTTAGGATTTAGGTTAGTGCAGTGGTGTTTGGGTAGTGTAGGGGGTCGTGCTGGGGGTAGTGTTTTAGGGTTTAGGGTAGTGCATTGGTGTTTGTGTAGTGTAGGGGGTCATGTTTTAGGGTAGTGCAGTGGTGTTTGGGTAGTGTAGGGGGTCATGCTGGGGGTAGTGTTTTAGGGTTTAGGATAGTGCAGTGGTGCTTGTGTAGTGTAGGGGGTCATGCTGGGGGTAGTGTTTTAGGGTTTAGGGTAGTGCAGTGGTGTTTTTGTAGTGTAGGGGGTCATGTTTTAAGATGCAACGCTCCAATACCTGACCAGTCTGCACTACATAAAACTGCAAAAAAACTCAAAATAAAAAGTGTTTTGCACACTTTTGTCATTGGGCTATATGTGGGCTACATCTGGGTAATATTTGTGCTACATTTGGGCTCTTTTTTCTCTGGTGGCCATCTTGGAAGGCTTCTTTGTTATGAAGTTTCCTAATTTCCTCATTTACTGCAGTCTCCTCAGTAGGAAATGCTTTCAGTTTTACTTTGATTCCATCAAGAAGGCATTCAGATGTGTCTCACATTTGCCATAAATTCAGAATGTTAGCACTCTAGTTGCTCATTAGATCACTGTAGTAAAGCTACTGCTCACCAGGGAGTTAACTGGAAGTCTGCTGCTGGTATTGAAAGTGATTGTTTCAGTCTGCATGTCAGACTTTTCTAATGAAATAGAAGAGGATTTGAGATCTCACTTAAAACATGCCCTAATTTTTCTTTCTGCAGCACTAACCATAATTTCTATTTCAAAAGAACCCCTCATTTTGTTCCTTTTTAAATTAAATGTTTTAAGTGTTACCGGTTTATTCCAATCAAGATGGCTTCAGGTGTGCCATACGTTTGTCATAAGTAAGGCTGTTAGCGCTCTAGTTGTTCTTTAGAACACTCTGGGAAGCTGCAGTAGAACACAAAGGCATCAACTGGCAGGCTGCTCCTGTTGAAATATAACAGGAAGATATTTGAGATCACACTTGAAACATGTCCTAATTTTTCTTTCTACAGCACTAACCATAATTTCTATGACAAAATTAACCCCATCATTTTGTTCCTTTTTAAATTAAATGTCTTAAGTGTTACCAGTTTATTCCAATAAAGATGGCTTCAGGTGTGTACTTTTGTCATAAGTAAGGCTGTTAGCACTCTAGTTGTTCTTTAGAACACTCTGGGAAGCTGCAGTAGAACACAAAGGAATCAACTGACAGTCTCTGCCCTTGTTGGATGTACATGTTTTACTGAGAATGTCAGACTTCATTCTCACATGACTGAGAAAGATAATGTGAATTTACAGAAAATATGCTCTCATTTTAGCTTCTGGAGCACCTTCCAAAACTGTATGGGACAAGCATGTGAAAATAGTTTTCTCTCAAACATGATTCATGATATCCCAGCAGAAGGTTTTTCACAGGGTAAAATCACCTTAGAACACACCACAATTCCTGAAATTAGTATGGTACCATCAACAAATGAATTCTAATGTAACTAAAGTCTGTTATCACCCTTTATAGTTCTCCAAAAGATGTCCTGAAGCTAGAGAGAATCCCTAAGAAGCCTTTTTAGGTCAGCTTATCACAAATAAAGTTGATAAAGATTACTACTTTGGAAAGCAATACTTTTGATTTTTTTGGGATAGTACTTACTAATATTAAAAGGGAGGTTTTATCCTTTAGAAAGGGTTTACTTTAACAGGTCTCAGTACATATTTACACTGCAAAAGATCAGTCGGCATAGGGTAGGCCTAAAGCCATGTTTGCACTGCCACTAAAGTGTATGACACAAAAGGTGCTGTGGTCCACAAGTGACATTTAAGTTCCAGGTCCTCTGTGCAGTTTTTACACAATATACAGGGAAGTTAAATCTACTAATCAGGAATAAGCCAATTTAACAATATTTGAAGGGGGAGCATAGACACTTTACTATTGCTTATTGGGGGTAATGTGCACAGAGTTCTAAAGCCAGCAAAAATATAGGGTCCATCATAAGGCAAAAAATCGGTGGTGACCACTCAGAAAAGGCAGATTTCCTATATCTTCGATTAAGGTGGACAGTATGCCATCAAGTTTGTCACAGAGTTACCTGAGTTACCTGTGCACCAAACTCTAAATCACGCCCCAAGAGTTTTTCCATGATAATATTGCACTGAAAGAAAAGTGAACTGAACTGTTGACGTATATATGTCTTGGAGATGATTGAGTGAATGCGACTGACCCTAGCCAGCACCATGTCCTATTAGGTGCCATAGATCACAAACTTTGAGAAACTCCATTAGTGGGTTGGGTACAGAAGTGTGTTTGCCTTGATTCAAACACGATTTTACCAATGGATTGTATTACCCTCATTGTGTTGTGCAGAATTCTGTAGTGAGGTGTTCAAAATACTTTCTTTTACTTAAAAGCATATCCCTGGACTGGAAAATACTTCATTGTGTCTGTTGGTTGATTGGTGAATTCTAACTTCTTTCTTACCTCTCACACTATCTCATGGAGAAGCCTGTTTCTACTCACCCTCACTGCACAGGCAGTCAAGTGTGGAAAGGGATGTGCTTAACCTAATGTGAAGAGCCATCATGGCAGTCTTTAGCGCTGGTGGTGCCCGGTGCGACAATGTTTATTGATGCCCCCCAGTGACCTCCTTTTCCACGGATTCCCTCACTACCACTCTCCAACATTGCCCTTCAAGTCTGCAAAACCACTCTTTCAATCATGCATTTCTTTTGTTTTATAGCGCCACACATACCAGTGTAAGGTGTCAGAGTACTTTACATCACATACACATTACACAGGGACAATGAATCATGAGTGTGTAATTCAGTCTATAGGAAATATTACCTACGCCAGAGGACTACAAGATGTAGGAGTCATGTAATCCATATTTGTAGGCAGTATAGTATAAGAGTGCTTCGCCTAGAGAAGCACAATCTCAGAATTTAAAATATAACACCATGATTGGGGGTTGGCTATACTAATAAAAATTGATTTCTACCCAAGTGAACCCTTTTTGCAACATTAGAATAATGAAAGACAACCATATAGGGAAGAGTATTCTAAATTTGTCACCACTCACTTATCAAGAAGTTGAAAAAGCCCTAAACCAGACCATTAGGAATAAAGCCTCTGACCCGGAGGAGGTCCCTGCTGATCTCTTTTTGGCAAACCCAGACCTGAGGTTACCAGTGCTCGCTAATATTTTAGGCTGTGTCACCTAGATGATCAAAATCGTGGTCTAATGTGACCATAATCCCTGTTTTTAAAAAAGGTGACAGGTCAGACCCCAAAGTTATCGTCCGATCTCATTGATCGACTTTACATGTCAATTAATGGGTAGGGTTTTACTTGACCACCTTGAAGCCTGGGTATCTGACAGAGGGAAATTTTCAGATGTCCAATATGGTTTCAGGAGAGGCCTGGGCACTGTTGAGCAGTGTCTTATTCTCCACCTGGTCATAAGTAAGTATACGTTGGTAAAGAATGGTCCCATTAATTTAGGATTTATGGACCTAACATCTAAATTTGACTGGGTGGAGAGAGGAAAACTATGGTAAAATATGTTGGATAAGGGCATTGATGTTACTCTGGTCCACTTTTTAGCCCAGATGCATAAATATGTCAATGGGAGAGTAAGATCTGGGGCTGAAGGTGAAATAGCTGCACCTATCAAAATGAGGAGGGGAGTAAGACAAGGATGCCTCCTGGCCCCATTTTTGTTTTGTTTTTATATCAATGACCTGGAGATTTACCTTAGTCAGGGGGGGTGATGATGTCCCAAGGGTTCGATCTAGAAGCCTTCCCGCCCTGCTTTATGTAGACAATTGTGTTCTGTTATCTAGAATTGGCATTGGCCTGCAAATACTTATAAACAGTTTTAATGATTTTATGAGTTACTAGGGTTTAAAAACAAACACAGCCAAGTCACATGTAATGGTGGCTGGGAAATCCTGTTCGTCTCTAATACCCTGCTTTTTGTTGATGATGATAAGTTGCTTTATGTACCTACTTTCTCCTATCTAGGGGGCTGATTACGATGGCGGAATGATCGCCACCGCCGGTCCGGCGGTGAGGTCCGCCGGCCCTGCGGACCGCGATTCTCCAACCGCCAGATTACGATGGCGGTGGGATCCAGACCGCGACCGCGGCGGAGGCAAAGCCCGTCCGCCACAAAACCGCCACAGGCAATCGTTACGATTGCCTGGCGGAGCGGTCAGCATGCTTACAATGGTGGCGGAGCCTAGCAGGCTCCGTCCGCCGAATTACGATGCTGGCGGAAGCCAGCCTTTCCGTGGCGGGTGAACCGCCATTGAAAGGCTGGCGGGGATTGGTTTCGGGGGCCCGTTGCGGGCCCCCCTTGTGTTGGGGGTGGTGTGGGTGCACTACTGCATTTCACTGCACCATGTGGCAGGCACAGTGTAGTGCCTGCCACGTAGTGCAGTGAAATGCACAACATGCTCTTTTCGACATCGCGGCGGTGCTGCCACCGCCGCAATGTTAACAGTGTGGAATCTGACCGCAGCGGTGGTGGTCCCATCCTAATCGGGTATGCAGGACCACCACATGCATGGCGGACGGTCCCAAACACCGCTACGATGGCGGGCAGACTTGGTCCGCCCGCCATCGTAATCAGCCCCTAGGTGTTCAATTTGACCAAAAAGGTTCCTGGCACCACTTTATAGAAGTCAGAAAAAGGATTTTTCACCAAACCCTTGAGGCCTTATATAGGTTTGGAAAGAAATGGGGTTCTAAACAAGTTGATGCGCTTATTAACATCTATGGTGCACGATGTTCTCTACCATCATGCCTGGGGCTGGAGTATGGGGTACTTGTAATATCTCACCCCCGCAGACAATAGAAAACTTCTTTCTTAGAAGGCTTCTGGCAGTTCCTTCTAGCTTTCCAGCTATAATATGCCTATGGAACTTGGATTGGTGCCTCTAATACATCGTATTCAAATTGCCCCTGTCATGCTTTGGCGATCCATCTGGTCAAAGAGGAGCCTGTACTTAACCGAGTAATAATACAGGATTGTTTAGGTCTTGAACACATGCATAGAAATACCTTGGCTTAGCTATGTTCGAAAGCAGCTCAAGCTAATGGGGAGAGTAGTTTTTTTTTAAATCCGCAATTTATTGCAACGTTTCCAAAAACTCAGCTAAGGTAGGACCTTTTAACTCTATTAAAGGAGCAAGGGAACCGCAGGGAATGGGGTAAGAAGAGAGTGGTGGAATATTTACCTTTGATCACCACTGAAAGAGTTGAACCTTACCTTCTGTTCCGTCACAGCCACTCTAAAAGGTTCTATCTTGCATTGCACATTTTTTGGTCTCCTATCCGAGCAAAGTATATTCTGATTGTGACTCAGTTCAGGATATGCTACACTTCTTTTTTTGTCAGCTTTACACTAAACCATGGAAAGTTTTTATTATTCCATTGTTACAGGTATTGAACATTACAAAATGTAGGCGCTTTACTATCTCCAGCTGCTCAATAGTGAATACATATGTGAAATGATATATGAATTCATTGTTACAGCTGTGAGAATGAGGAATATCGTAGGTAAATGATCGTATTGTCTAGTTACCAGAATATGGAATATAAAGAAAATTGAGATTACATTGTATGGCTTTTCTGAATAAGTATATAATTGGCAAGGGATTTTCCGTGTAAAGGCTTTTTTACCTTTCCATGGATTTTTTACTCATTTATTTTGCACTGACTATTTTAGGTGGTTTTTAACTGCATTTTTGATGAATTTAAATGTGTATATTTTTATCGAGATCTTTGCATATGTGAAGATTTTATTAAGATTGTATTTAATGGGCAATATAACTGGAATGTACTATTATTATTGACATTTGATCTATGTCTTGCTATTACTGTCGCAAAAATCGCATAATAGGCTTGTTTGATTTAGGCATAAGTCACTTTATGGTTTTAATCGGACAAGGGAGAATGGTTAGATGATGTTTGAATGAAAGTTTTTATGCTGTGTATTCTTTTATGTTGTTTTATAAACCGACTAAGGATCCATTGACTGACTGACTAACTACCACTCGGCAAAACGCGATCCCTCAGCAGGAGCTCAATCACCAGAGTTACCTTGACATTTCTATGGTCCCCTGAAAATTGCTGGATGCAAGGAACAGGGCAACAGGTGCTTTTAAAACCATATTGTACTTGAAAACATGGCATCCTCAAAGCCAGTGCCTGGTGCGATGGCACCGATCGCACCGCCCTAGAGCTGGCCCTGAGCCATATTAGGCCAGTCCCCAGGGCACGAGTGGAAAATGACCCGAAGCACCACGTTTGGGGCCCGGAACCCCTGTCTGTCTTCCATCTCCCAAATGGCCTCTGACACAGTGTTATTTACTGAACATCTAATGCAGCCAGAGGCCCCATAAAATGTGTGTCCCTCCAGTGCAGTGTCCTGGAATGTAACACAAATATGGGATAGTCCATGTTGCCCTCAAGTGTTGTCCTTTAATGAATTTGAAAGCTATACGCCTTCATCTTTACTTAGGGTCCGATTCACAAAGCCCTGACTTCGAATGTTGGGAATTACTTCTACATTTTGGAACACTTTTCTGACTTTAGTGGAATCAACTAAAGATCATAGTGCCACTCAAGCGAATATACAACCGGCTTAACATCCTTGAGTTCTCAAGTCCTTTACATTTTGCAGCAGGTGAAAAACAATACATATATGAATGTAACTAAGATGTATCTTTTCACATCTAACCTTTAATTATTGGCAATTATCTGGAATAAATAATCCCCCGTATCGAGAAAACCCTTTCCCCATTTGCCATACATTTTTTCTTGATCCCTAGCCATTACCATGCTCGAAACGCATTCTTGTCTTTGACACGAACAGAAAAATACCACCACGAGGCATGTGAATATATAACAACTTGTTGCTGGCTTTTACCAGAAGGTTTACCAAGAGACCCCAAACATGCTTCCATTTCTAACGATAATGGCATTACTCCTAGTCCTACTCCCTCGCCTTCCTTCAATACAAATGAGGCCCCGCCTCCCACCCAGACCCACCCCCAGCATAAAAACTCTGCCCGCCCCCACCTCCACCTGTACGTAAACAAGCCGAGCTAGCACTCAGATGAACCGTACCGGGAGGGAGGGAGGGTCCATGAAGGAAGGCGAGGGAGTAGGACTAGGAGTAATGCCATTATCGTTAGAAATGGAAGCATTACCTCCCGTCCCTCCCTCGCCTTCCTTCAATACAAATGAGGACATAGCAAGCAGAAGAAAACAGAGACGGACAGCTGAGTGCGAGAGAACACCAAAACAGAAACAGTGCCCCAAACACAGCAGATCAACATCCCAGGAACCCATACAGCGTAAAGGAACAAACCACGGGTCAAAAACCCGTCCTACCAGGACACCGTGAAGAGTGCAGTCCGGGAGCAGAGGCAGCCAAGCAGGCCCGACCCGGAAACACAGCCCCAGCCACAGGAGGGCCGCCAAACAACGCAGCGGCTCCCTGAGCCACCGCTCCGCCCCCATCCACGAGGGAGACGAGGAGAGGAGGCAGCGCCAGGAGAACTCCGTCGAGGGCACCGCCGTCGCAGAGAACCAACACGAAGACTCCCCGGCACCGCCACAGGGAGGAACTGAAGGTAAGTCTCACTAGGGAGACAGAAAAAAAACAGGTGGAGGTGGGGGCGGGCAGAGTTTTTATGCTGGGGGTGGGTCTGGGTGGGAGGCGGGGCCTCATTTGTATTGAAGGAAGGCGAGGGAGGGACGGGAGGTAATGCCTCTTACACTAGATCGGAGCACGCTAAAGTTCAATAAACTGGCGGACTTTCCACTTTCAGAAATGCCCTTTGTGCGCCTAAAATTGGGCCACCCATGATAGGAAATACAGAGGCACAAAATGGGCATCTGCACTCCCAAGTTAAAGTTTAAGTATTTGCAAAAATGCTTTGTGAATTGTGTCCCTTATTTCAAAAGGGCTCTCCTTCCATAGGTATGCGCACCATTTTACAAATATTCTCCATCCCAAACTTTGCACTTCAAACTTTAGGGTGATTCACTTGACTGACTAAGATGACCTCGGAGATCTGGAAAGAGCAGAGCGGTACAATGCACTTTGGAAATACTGGGTGCCTGGCTGCTTTTCGCATTGTGGACCTGATGCAACAGCGAGACAGTTGCACTGGCAATATGTGCTCAGTTTCAGCAAAAGGCAGAAACGGTCCCTTATCGGGCCGTACTGCCCTTTTTCTTCCACCTGACATTGCCTCGTGGGCTGGAGCTTCTGGTGGCCGGTTTTTAGGGCAGGGGGCTGCTCTTGATGCCTCTGTCACTTTCTCCATCTCCCCGAGGTTAATTGCGGCAAGCGCTCAGAGGCTTCAAGACAGAGGGAGAAAGAGAAGGGGAAGAAAAGGAGGGAGGGAGGGAGGAGACAGAGAGAAAGCGACCAGAGAGGGAGAAGAGAGAACGGAGAGGATGGATGGATGGATGGCTGGATGGCTGGATGGATGGATGGATGGATGGATGGCTGGATGGCTGGATGGATATTGTGCAAGGTGATAAAGGAGTAGGCCGGTTTGAACATTTTTGCTAGGGTTGCTGTGGTTCCTCAATCCAGCCCTGGTCCCATTGCTTCCAGTTTTACCCGTCTGAGGCTCCTATGTTCCATTCAAGTTACTATGGGTCTTATTTAGGGCCCAATTCACAAACAGCCTCCTCATTCATGGTGGAGGCTGCGCAGTCGTGGCAGGATCTCTGCCCTTGTGGCATGATCTCCACACTGCATTTTCTAATTGTGAAGATCCCGCCACAACTGCGGAGCCTCTGCCACGACTGTAGAGGCTTTTTGTAAGTCAGGCCCTTTGAGTTTGGCGGATAGCATACTCCATCACAAATGTGGGGAAGTCCCATCTGCTGTATTACAGGTACATTGAAGCCTGTGGCACTTGTAATATGGCTGATGGGAGATCCTCAGGGACACTGGAATTATGCGGCCGAGGAGTACCAAATTATGCAGCACGTTGACAAATTTATGCGACAAGAAAAGCCAGTTTATGCAGCAGAATGCAGCACAATTTTTATAGAAATAATTCATTATTTTGTCATTTTTACACATGGATATATATTGTCTGGACAGATATTTGACCTCATTCATGTAGGTTTCACAACTAAATACTGAAAGAAACAAATGAAAGATGACAAGTTAACCTTTGCAAAGGGCCTTCCAATATGCGTGAACACATGTTGTCACACAGTTAGTAACTTTTGATCTGTTTGGGCTAGAAACCACTTTTTGTTATAAAATCTGCAGATTGTGTAACAGATGATGGATTATGTGGTAAATAAAGCGAATCAATAATTATGCGAAAAATGTAGCGGCCGCAGAATTGCATAGTTCCAGTGACCACCGATTTCCTTTACATTTTGATGGCCAAACTCTAAAAACAGGCCCTCTATGTTGCCTTAGTTGGCAGCCCTAAAGAGGTCCGATAGCTCTTGACTATTTTGGTGTCACAGTGCACTGGATAGAGACGTTTTCCTGCAATGGCTTAGGACGATGCTACATTTTTCAGAAGGTGGAACTGATGTTTAAAGTATTTATTTCACCTGCGGACGCACTTGTTATATTCTTGTGAGTTTTCTGTTGCATGATTCCTCCTAGATGTATCACTTATTTCACAGGGCCAGGCACCCACAGCCGCTCCCTTTGGCAATTGCGAAGGCAGGCGAGACTGATAGCTTATACATCAACTAACATAGGTTCCGGTTTTCCCCTTTAAGCTATCCACGTTCTAACTCACACAGGCAGTCATACATACCACATAAAAGAAAAAGTCCCTTTTGTGCCTCCTTGCGTAGAAGAGTTACAAGGACCTCTATTGGATGCTTTCACTTGAAACTGTTCCCATGAGGGCATGGCGACTGATGAGAAAGGTCAAAAGGAATATACGATAAAAAATGCAATAAATGTACTTTATTTCTCCTAATAGAAGACGATAAGTTAAATAATCAAGATACCAGTGAACATAAGTAGGGGTACAAGTGGCAAGAAATAGACACCCACTATGTGTGATCTTGGCTGCACGATACATTTTTTTTAAAAGTAGGGGGCATATTATCAAGGGCTTTATCGCCGCCTTAGCGGCACTTTTTGCCGCTAAAGCGGCGATATTTTTATCGCCCTATTAGCAAGCTGTCGCTAACAGGCGTTAGCGACAGCTTTCAGGCGATAGCGGCCGGTTTTCACATCGCCTTGCATGTCAGCGATAATTATCGCTAATGACATGCAAGGTAGGCGTTCCCTACTAAAAGCGACTGAAAACAGTCGCTAACACAACTACCCCCTATTAGCAAGGCAGGCGAAGCGATAAAATAAATCGCGCTAAGCGCGTTTATCGCTAGATTTTACACCTGCTACTGAGGGTGACTTACCTGTTTGTAGCATAGGGGGTGGATTGTCAGGCTAAATCCACCATAGCGTCTAATGCGAGAATATCGCTGGTTTTCCAGCGATATTCTCGCATTTTGCCGCTATCGCTGGAAATATTATCGCTATGGAGATAAACCTTACTAATAGGGTGTTTTCTCAGCGATAATTTCCAGCAATAGGCGGCGTTGAAAAAAAACGCGCTAGGCGCGGTTAGCGATAAATATCGCTAGTCCTTGATAATATGCCCGCAGGTGCGTTCAATCCGAGCACGGATAAGGTAAGTCTCTTTAGGTACGTGGATTATCGTTAGACCATATCCAAATGTGAAAGATACAGAGGAGTTTTGCTGTGTAAAGCAATTTTAGGAAGGCCGATTATTTTAACATGTGGAGGGATGGACAAAAGTAGTGCACGGTCTCCATGAGTTAAGAGAGGGACTGTCTAAAAGGCATTCTATTGGCAGCGATTGCAAGGAAAAATCTCTTGTACAGTACACAATGCATACTGTTAGCAAGGGGTAAATCTGCGAATAGTATAATTTTATCTTTAAAAATGTTTATGGACCCCCACATGATGCACCAAACGGATTAGCATTTAAAAAGATGGAAGTCGCTATTGCAGGTTTGGTATCTCCATAACCGGAGGATTGCTTCCTTTCATTTATAACTATGTTTGACATACTCGGGCATTGTAAACAAGATCGTATCGCTTAAACATTGCAGAACTGCAAAGGCAGGAGTAAAGGTGTTTAGCAATTAGAATAATGTTGGAAAAAGGATATGAAAGAGCAATTAAGGAAATCAATGTTAACTGAGGACGGGAATTGCACACATTCTAATAACTTTTAACTAACTTACAAATTGTAGGTCATTAGGAACTTATTTGTACCAGAGCTCTAATAGCCTTAATGTAAAACTTAAAGATAGAAAAGAGCTATAGAGGTGCAGCTACTTCATTCTTAATTAACATGCTGAACACAGATTTCACAGTAGTTTTGCAAAAAAAATGAAGATACCATTTTAATTGTAGAGGCAACACTTTCTAGCATTGATTAATGCATTGACCGACTGACCATTTTAGCACTTTTAGCTCATCTTGAATACACACCTTTCCGCTCTGGTCTGTGTGGCCTATGTCCATCATTTGATCTGTAGTATTTGTTTTGGTTTTCTAATGTGTCAAATGATTGTGCTTCCTGGTGTTCAGCACCCTGTAACTATGCCAAAGTAAAGTGGTTCCTAAAAGTGGGTTGTCTTAAATTATTGCAAATGATTGCTTTAGTGTTATATATTAATTCTCATGAATACATCACTCTGGAAATATTTAAACAATCCAACGTTCTACTATGTATGGTGACTAAAGAAACTCACATTAACAAGCAAAAAATAACCTATTGGGTGGAATTCCGTAAAATAATATGTTATTTATTGAATATATGGTATTTGCCAGATGCTTTGTAAAGCGCTGAATGCAGCACTGTCACCTCTTTTCTGTACTAGTGCTTGTACCACTAAATAAATAAGTAGAGCTGTGAACTTCCAGGTGTGAATATAGACACAATAGTGGACTGCACTCAGTAAACAGACATGCTTTGGCAGATTTCAAACTTACTTGTCTAGGTGAAGTGAAAACCTCTCGTTCGAGAATTTGACAACAAAAACATCAAACAGAAAAGTACCACACCCAGGGCCAGATTTACCAGTTTCTCACGCAGCGCAGAGAACTGAAATATGGCACTCTCCTCCCCTCTCCCTAACGCCAGTGCAGAAGTGTGCAGCCGTGGGCCACGGAGACACCTTTGCACCACAGCGCATGGGTGTCTCTATTAGTCTAGCATAGGTTTTGTACTTGAAGGTTACCCTTTCAGTACAAAATACTATGCTTAGACTAACTTTAAACATTTTCCCACTTTGCATGTATGCTATACAGTGCATCACACATGCAAAGTCGGAAAATAAAGGAGAAAAAAGCATTTCTCCTTCATAGCGCCTATCTGAAATGAGCGCTGTTTTCTGACACTAAGGGGCCGATTCCGATTTCGGCCGGAAGGGCACCGAACGATGGTCGGAGCCCTTCCGACCGAATCGGAACGTGCCGGCTGCATTCTTTCCGACCGAGCCATTCCGATGGGCTCGGTCGGACATGATCCGACTCGATTTCCGGATGGTTTAAGACGGGCTCGGAGAGCCCGTCCGCCGTCCGGAAATCCTCAGTACTCCCCGGCCGCCTCTTCACGACCGAGGAGTACGATGGCAGAGTTACACTGCCTCTTCGTGCCGGTCTTTCCGGCACGAAAAGGCAGTCGGTAACTGTCTTTGGGGGCCCTCAGTAAGGCCCCCATGGGTGCGAGGCCGCCGAATGGCGGCCTGGGGGCACCTATGGTGCCCTTTCTGTTGATCCCTGCACCCGGTGGCAGGCACCTTGGGGTGCAGGCCACAGGGTGCAGGGATGAACTGCACTTCTGCTTTCCACTAATGCAAGCATGCATTCCGCTCGGAATGCATGCTCCCATTGTGTAGTATACGAGTGCGACCGAACAGGGTTCGGTCGCATCGTACTTGCAGGGCCATAACCGACGACAGCAGGTCAGTCGGTTACGGCTCCTGACCGATGTCGGACGGACCTGAGTCCGTCCGACATCGGAATCAGCCCCTAAATCTCCATGCACCACACATGGTACGCCCCCTTGGCGTTAAGTAATGCAAAGTAGCACTATGTGCTACTTTTAATTACTTTTAAGTGATTTTCCAGCATAAAATAGGTTTCACGCTGGAAAGTAAATAGGTAACAAAAGATTTAGCGTCGTTTTGCATCACCTTACTGATGCAAAGACGGTGTTAAATCTTAGTAAATAGATCCCCAAATTTGTAGAAATGTCGAGGTGTCATCTTACTAATGAAACATTGGGAGAGGCCTGCATAGGAAATCCAGATGTTATATGTGTAGCCAATTAACTGTGAATTTTTCATTTTTTAACTTGATTGCTGGTATTTCCTACCTCTAGGCAGTGAGAGGCTACTATAAAATTCTCACTTCATGTTTATTCTCTTAAACATGGTAACCATTTTTTTACTTTTCTATAAGTCTACCACAAGACTTAGTTTCTGTAAGTCCACTATTAGAGTGCGCAATCTACCAGATGGTGTAAAAAGTCAAATGTCCTGTGGGTTTCAACTAGGGCTTCACCACCCTGATGGGGACCTAAACATAGGACATCAGCTTACAACCAGAAGTGAAAGTACAGGCCTGGCCTCTTTTTAAGTTTGTAATCAAAGATATTTTGGCATTTTATTCAAGTTATTAATGTAAAACTAATGACAAGGATAAATCATTAACTACTACCCCCTCATAGCTCTTACTCTGGTAGTCCTCAAAGGGTACCTAAGCATGTGACCTCTCTGACACTTTACTCGGTGAGACAGCAGCCTCCATCTGACTTTACTCCTTTACCGACTGGCTGCGCAGGGTACTGAGGTCAACTGAACCCCTCCTCCATATGATTAGAATGTGCGTTTCTTCATACTCCAAAGAATGCTCGCCATGAGTTCTGCATTCAAATCACTGGTCCCCTAGCTTTAGTATTTCCAATTATTTCTCTAAGTTATGTAAAGCTTCAAAATACTCATAAGGAATTGGATGTGTCACAAGGAACAACAAGGATGGATTAGCAAAGATAATTATGTCAATCTATCACTTTTCTTGAATCAGTTTAATTTTGTGAGTATTAATGTTACATACATAGGTCTGAAGAAAGAGTTGCAAACTTAGGTGCAAATTAGAGTTTGCTTGCCTTCTTTATATTCACCAATATTGTTGAAGTTTTACCCAAAAAAGAGACTGGTAGAAAATCTGTTCCAGTTAAACTAAATGCAAAAGGCTAAAGTGTGTTTTGGGATCAAAAGGTCCCTCACTTGAAAACTTCCTCTCTCTTCCGGGCTTCCCTTAGCACTAAACAAAAAACTAACCAGTTTCGCTCTGGTATCTTTTGAGTTAGTGAACTTAATGGATACTCCTAAACTGTCTTACTTAGGTTAAGCTGTTTCTCTTTCCTCCCCCGAGCCACCCTAGCAGGCCAAAACCATTGCCTTTGCTCTGCGAGCATTATTTCACACCTCATCAAAGTAGCACTGATGGGTCAGCTGCTGGTGGGTCAATGCTAATTAGCTTTGGATTCAAGTAGGGAAAGTATAACTTGTAAAAGTTACCTTTCCAGTATATTAATAAAAAATCCAAATTCACCATTAAATTGGATTTATAATAAAAATCAATATCGCGAATCATCTCTGTGGCTTATTCTAAATCAGATATACAGAATTAGCACAGTGAGTGTACTTTTGCTTTTACTGCACAGAGCCAGCTACAACCGTAAAAGTGAAAGTAACTTTTGGTCTAGTTTTGAAGTGACAGAAGTTGGGGAACTGCATTCACTCCCGACAGACACAAGGGGTTTGAGGTGTGTCCTGCCATTCCTGGGTGACTCATATCTAAGCTGAATAGACCTTTCTGCATTTAGAGTGGTGGGAGGAGTTTTCACTAGCACCTGAATAGGATGTGTCTGCTCTGCACAATGCTGTCTCCACCTCCTGTAGTGACGCTGGACTAAGGTGGACAGAACTGGTTTTTACTGAGCAAGAGGGACTTGTTGCCTAAAGCTTCCAATGGAAAAGTAGTATACATATTGGGACCCTGACCCCAGAACCTTTGGACTAAGGACCCTGCCAAGAAGAAGAGCTGGAAGAGCTGCCAGGAGAAGTACTGCCCCTTTGCTGCTTGTTGCTTTGTTGGTTTGACCTGCAGCTGCTGCTTCTGTCTTGGGCAGGGAAAGGACTGGAGTGAAATTTCTTGAATCTTGCAGTTAAAGTTTGTCCAAGGGCATGAAGTAGAGCTTGCCTCCTGTTGGAAGTCTCAGGCACACCAAAGACTTCTCCATCCTATGGGTACCCACATCTGGAACTGCATGTTTAAGCTGCCACAGAGGAAGAAGCAACCTGACGCAGTCAACGTTCCCGCTGCCTGCTCCATGACCTGTTGGCACCGCAGAGAGCACCAGCCGCTTCTCATTGCAACCCTGGTCTCACCGCCACCTGCTGCCACCATGAGCTGCTGCTTGCACCGTGGCCGGTAAGCACCACTCATAAGTAACTCGATGCACTGCCCTGTCCCACACCGTAGCCTAGGCTCACCAACGCTGGTGCCATCAACTCCAGATCGGCTACTGACAAAAGCGCTTCAGCAACAATGACGCCGCTGCTTGTACCGTGACCTGTCAGCACCGCAACGAGCACCGTCCCACTTTGCACTGAAGGCCTGGTCTTGCCGACACCGCTGGATGCCGTCACTGAGCTGCTGCCTGCACCGCGACCTGAGGGCACCACACAACCGCATTGCTGATCTTCACACTGCAGTTCCAACGCCTGCCCACACGGGCACTCCGGACTTCAACTTCACATAATTCGATCTGTAGTGCGTGTGACTTCAAGGACCCAACGACTCCTGCACCGACCTCCGAAGTCAATGCCGCAATGCCCTGCATTTCCCAGGTACGTTTGCTGGTCTTCCTGACAACATAGCTGGCCAGTGACGCTGCAGTTGGCCTGAACTGTTGGATTTGCTTGTTCACAACGCAGTGATAGCCCTGGATGGAGCTATCGACTTCAAGGAACTGTATTTTAAGGTTATTCTTGCAATATTCATATTTTGATTACTAATTTCATCGTTTTGGTCTTGTTTTACACAGATAAATATTGGCTATGTTTCTAAAACTGGTGTGGTGTTCTTTTGTAGTGTTTTCACTGTATTACTGTGTGTTATGTGCAAATGCTTTACACATTGCCTCTGGGATAAGCCTGACTGTTTGTGCCAAGCTACCAAGGGGGTGAGCAGGGTTTATTTTAGAATTGTAATCCCCCTAACCCTGACTAGAACGAATGGTCCCTACTTGAATAGGGTACAAACCTGCCAATCAGAGACCCCAATTTCTAACACCAACTTTACAGTGAATTACTTAACATTTAAAAGTAGCGCTTCCCTCTTGTGATAAAGTTCATTTTGACAAGCATGCCTGCAGGTTTAAAAGCTGCAGAACTCAGGCTACACATGTAGGCCTGAAGCTATGTTTTTCTTGTCAGTGTAGTGAATGGCTCAATAGGTGCTGCAGTTCACAGGTGACATTTAACTTTCTGCTCCATTACGATGTTTTCCTACATCTCATACTATGATCTTACTAGAAAGTTAAATATGCCAAAATGAGGATTGGCCAACTTTGCCATGTTTTAGGGGTCAGAGCACATGCATTGGGGCCTAGACAACAGTCCCCCGGTACACAGAGTTAAAAAAGCAGCAGCATCAGTCGTCAAAAAGTTTTGTTACCGTGTAAAAGGAGCCATTTTCTCACAGTTATATATGTGAGTGGATCAGGGAGAGCAATGATTCTATCAGTGATCTACTTAATATCTGATGGAAGGCTTTTCTTTTGCAGCCCACTTCTCAAATGTACAGAGGGACTTTCTCCTTGGTTCTTGGAGACCGTAGCTTTTTCAGCGCATGGGCGTCCAATTTATTTCAAAGAGAGGTGTTGAATTTTTCTTCATGTATGCATACATCAATCATGCCTTCTGACGTGCTTGATACTGGTGTTGAGGGCATACTTAACCATGATAATAGTGAATTTTCTAGAGGACGTATGATGTTATTCCTGGTCAGATGTATAAAGACAGTTGACCTCCCCACAAAAGACAGCCAGGAATATAGCTACTTAATGTTTTGTCCATCTTATTTTGACTTTTATTTAGTGGGGGCTAGCTCCAGTCAAAGACCATCATTGCAAGGTGACAGATAGATTTCCACGCCATTAGCTCAAGCAATTAATTGTATTGGATTGCTACACGACATCCCCTCTTATGAGAACCCTCACTGCCAAGGTGTTCTGAAGCCAACAAAGGGTGGTTAGCTGCATCTAAAACAATGCAAATACAATAATAAACTAAATGGTTGGTCAGGCCATTGTAATCTGACACACAATAACAAGGTATTTTGACAAGTCTAGGGACATATGGGAGTGAATGGAGAGTGATAGCATGGAAATTAAGGGGCACCTTCCTGCAGAAAAACAATCCTCTCAGGTATTTTTATCTAAGTGTGCTGCAGAATGCAGCACACTTAGAAAGAGGAAACAACGAGTAGAAATAAATATGTCTCCTTGTTGTGCCTCTGGTCGAAAAGTGTACAATTATAATGAATTCCCAGGTCTGCCTGTGTTGGTAAATCAGTGAATGCACCAGAATACATGGGTGGATGCGAGGGAACACCCATGCTCCACCCATGGCATGCCTCCCTGCCGCAGAGTAACGCAAGGTAATGATTTTTGCTACCATGCGTTACTTTAGATTGATCAATCAATGCAGGGCCACGCAAGGTGACCTTGCGTGGCTTGAAAACTCTAATTTAGTTTTGCATCGCCGTTTGGTCCCTCTTGCGTGGCGCAAGGGTGATGCAAACCCTTGGTAAATTGGGCCTCAGTGTTTTAATTAAATCCAACAATTCTTTTCCAAAATAGCAATATCTTATACTTAAAGACTTAGGGGCTGATTACAAGTTTAGTGGAGTTGCATCAGCTCTCCGCCAGCACAGCCCATCGTATTACGGGTGAAATAGTGTAAAGCGGACGGTTCATTGCCTTTCCCATGGCGGTGCCTGAAAAACAGGCACCACAATGGGAACGGCAAAAAAAGTTATGTCCATGCCGTGCTAGAACTTTGGGGGAATACAGACAGGGGGCACATGTTGTGCCCCCCTGAATGTATCCCCATGGCGGGGGGGCCTTAGGGGCCCTGTAGGACCCCCTTTGTTCCTCCACCAGCAGTCTTTTCATGGCTGGCGGTGAAGTAACTTGTAATATGCTCAGCGGGACTGTACCAGTCCCGATGAGCATCTTACAATGAGGCGCAGATGCGCCACTACCAGGGAATGACTGTTCCCTGGCACAGCCGATGGTCCTCCGCCGCAATGACTTTCAAATTCGTAATGCAGCAGACGGTGGACCGCCACCGTGAGTCTGACAGTCAGAAGACCGCCAGACTCGAAATGAGGCCCTTAATTGTATGCCTGCACCCACAGCTGAATATTGCTTGTTAACTTTTCTATGGATTTGCATATCATTATTCTCACTGACTCTTAGAAATCACCATTACCAGAATGTTCGCACCCTGGAATGCACTCTAATTACTATGGATATTTATAGCTTACACTCATATTTAAAGTAGTACATGGAAAAAGTTAAATACGTATAACATTATATTTAAAATTGCATTTAAAAGAAAAATGTAAAGAATGTCCATGTATTGGCAAAGGAATTGTCCTTTACGTTACATTTTGGTTTCATTAAGTGTTACCATTTCTAATCTTGCTTATGCCTGGACGTCATTCATGAACAGGGACCGATCAGCAATTCTGGCACTCTGGCATTTTCCCAGTGGCTAGAGGCTTAAGGCTTCTTTCAGAGCTGAATGGGCTCCCATATGTTAGCCCAAGACTCAGAGAACACGATTGCAACAGAAACCCTTTGTTGTGGGCTATGCGGAGCCAGGAGATTTTTTGCTTTGTCACCACCTTTCCCACAAATGGCACACAAGATTCATCGCAGTTCTTGAGAGTAAACTGAATATAGCATGGAAATATCTTTTTCCACGTTATTCGAAACTTTTTTTTAATTTTCATTGGCCTTTGGTGCAAGTGTTTTCACATTTATGAACTGAACCCAACTGGTCTTTTAAATGCACATGCAAACTATATTCAAAATTCGAAAATATAAATGGATGAATAACTAAATAAATAAATATAAAGCCAAAAATCTCTAGAATTTTCAAGAATTAGCTTTTCCAATTTGTATCGCATTTTGAAATCATTACTGTCAGCTAGCATTAAATCGAGTTGGTTTTATTTTAGAAAACGGTTAAATGTGCCCACTTTATCCTTTGAAGAATGTAAAGTATTGTCTATGTGTTAAAGAACTATCAAACACCTATCACTAATGCAAGATATGCGCATATATTTTAATTTATAAAAAAAAAATACAATCTCTACTTTTATTCCTTGCAAAAGCAATGGCAGCATTTCAAAAACACGACCTCTCTTCGCTTGAAGGATATGTTCTTCTGTTCCGGTCACCAATCAAGCCTCTATCTGCTCTGATTGTCTCACGAGCACCGAGGGAAGGTTCAGCAATAACTAGTAAGGAGAATGGCCACCATGAACACACATTTGACATTTCAACTCACTTTATGGCAAGCCTTGCTAACATTATATTATGCTGCTCAATTCAAACATATTTTTGGAAAGATGAGAAAATTGATTTTTTCGCTCTGTTTCAGAAAAAAGGGAAACTTATTACGTTCCTGAAAATTACTTGGCAAAGTGAGCGAGTTTGAAAAGGAACTAAGGGCATATTAGCAAGACCGGCGATAAAATTATCGCCGCTTTAGCGGCAGGAAACTGCCGCTAAAACGGCGATAATGGGCTTAGCTAATATGCGTTATAGAATTCCAATAGAGCCCAGGTTAGATGTCCTGCACATCTAACCTGGGCTTCTATTGGAATTCTATAACGCATATTAGCAAGCCCATTATCACCGTTTTAGCGGCAGTTTCCTGCCGCTAAAACGGCGATAATTTTATCGCCGGTCTTGCTAATATGCCCCTAAGTCTCCTCATGTCTCCAAAGATTTGCTGCCTTCTGTAGAAATGAATTTATTAAAAATATTGGTAATACTGAGTGCATAACCCATGTAACCCTGTGTACATCTGACAATAGGAGAACTACGGGGCATATTATCTAAAAAGTGCGCTAAACATCGCAAAGCGTGTTTAGCGAGCACTTTTTTATCGCCGGCTATCGTTGTAATAATTTGCCATGCTAACGCTGTATTAGCGACATTTAGCGCTATGGCGATAATTATTCCAGCCATAGCGGTGTTTTCCATGAAACATCGCTGGTTTTCCAGCGATGTTTCATGGAAAACGGCGTAACCTTGCTGATACGACCCTGTGGTCGTATCAGCATAATCCACCCCCCCATGTTAGGTATGGCTAACACCTGCTAATTGCAGGTGTTAAATAAATGGCGATGACCCCGGTTAGCGCGACTTTTCACGTCGCTAACTGGGGCCATGGCCACCTTGCTAATAGGCAATAGGCCTGTTAGCGGGTGTTTCCCAGGTTTGTTCGTTGGGAACGCCCACTTTGCATGTCATTAGCGATAAATATCGCTGACATGCAAAGCAGTAAAAACACGGGCGCTAATGCCCGAAAACTGTCTCTAACTGCTGTTAGAGACAGTTTGCTGATAGGGCGATTAGAATATCGCCGCTTTAGCGGCAAAAGTGCCGCTAAAGCGGCGATAGTGCCCTTGCTAATATGCCCCTACATCTTTACCAGTTCCTTGACATGTGGCTCTGCTGAAGGTGACCTTCCTATTACCAAGTGCAGTAGCCCTCGCAGCAGTGTTAAACATTTTCACTTTCGGGGGATCATTCTCTGCTGGAAATTCTAAGTGACCTATTGAGAAGGGTTTGGATTGGACCCAGTTGCTGGCTTATGTGTTTTTGGATAGCTGCTGAACTTCAGTTAACACAATTCAAGCTGATTTCATTTGCATTTTGTGACAGATTGTATACAAAATATGATGCAAAAGTACACCGTGGAAATCATTTCTGACCAGTTGGATAAGTTTTCACCATTGCTAGTTTCAGAGTCATCAAAATTATTTTTTCGGGCACTCGACGCCACATGTATGGGGCCCTCAGGTTGGAAAATATTTGCATTTTATTAAAAATGTTTTACTGGTTTAAGACTGCATGATGCCAAACAATATTGAATTATATGTTAAAATTTCAGAAACGGGTTACAGAAAAACAACTCAAATATACGTTTCCTCGAGCCCTAAAATCCCTTTAGATAACGCTGGTTAGAGAGAGAAAGAGTCAGAGGTTGAGGTAGGCTTAGAAACGGAAAAAAGGCTGAGATTGAAATAAGCATGAGAGAGGGAGAAAAGGAAGCGAATCGCTTTCCCTGGGGGAGGGGGGCCCTTTAGAGAATCGTCCTACTTGCCCTTGCCTTAAAACATCTTTGGCTAATTTGTAAGCTAAGCTGCTCCCTCTCCTACATCGTCACGTGCAGAGGAGGAGGAAGAAAAAACAGCCTTTATCATTACCAATGTTAGTTTTCCACATTCTGCAAATCCTAACTTTTAAAAACGGAATTCTTGTATCTATATTCGCTTATTACCCAGCAAATGTATGACATGGATGTGCAATTGTATCTGCCTTTTTCAGCAAACGACTTACAATTGTTTGAAACGCACAAAATAGCACTAGATGAGAGCTGGAAATTCAAGGCTGTAAGATCATGAATAGTTCAATTATCTGACTTGTTGGATTATTTTATCTTGAAAGTAATTATTTTGTGTTTCTGTTTCAATAAGACAAACATCCTTGGAGTACAATGGCTCTACTTTATCTCGAACAGTAGCCTAGACTCCATGTCCAGTTCACGTACTTTAAATATCTTCAAACGTTTATGAATTACACAATTGGTGTATAGCCACTTGATTTCCATCTTCTACAGAAAATATTCCTCATCCATCTGTTCCTTTGAAACCATCCGACTACAAAAACATCGAGGGGATTCACAAACACATGAGTATATTTGCTAAATCTGCACACAAGGAAATAATTATTTTAATATAATGAACTCGTGCATTCTAAGGTTAACAACTGCACTGGGCAACAATGAGCATCTGCCCCAGACTGAATACAGAGGATATGGACTCTTGCCCAGTTCCTGCATTTTATTGGACTAGTTGCATGAGCGGTAGTTTGCAATAGAAGGGTTTCACCTTTTAAGGTTTAGGTTAAAGACAGCTTTTGCTGTCTGTTGTCAAGACCGGTAGCCTACATTTCATTGCATATATTTACAGTGTGTTTGGGGGCAGCCCCTTACTCGTGATTGGATGGCTGTGTCGAATATCTAATTTCTCTGCTTCCAATTCAATGGCGTTCCTCCCTATTCTTGTGTTTGCGACATCCATGAGCATTTTAGACTAACAGTTAATGGATGATGTATCTTTCTATCGCTGGCTTTAGACTTTGCTTTGCTGACACTGGCAGTATTTACTTTCCTTGCATCCCTTTCTCAATCCAATCCCCTCTTTTCCCCACTCCTACTCAGTAACGTCCTGTCCCCCGTTCTCACTTCTTTTTTAAACTATTTTTCTGACTTTTGCCATGAGCCGCGCTATCACGGGTGGACATCTTAACATTTTTTGGAGCATTTAAAAACGGCCCCTTTACATATGCATGAGCATCCATGCATGACTAACGCCTACAGATTGGTTTATTTCATTTTAACAGCTTTTATTCAAAGATGATTGTCGCTAATGTGCACAACCCCATGCGGTTATTGAATGGGATTTATTCAAATAAACTAAAATGCATTTAAAGATGGCACCTTGAATGTGCATGCATAAAAAATGGCCATCTTTTAATGCACTGTTTTCAAACCCATTCCAAGATGGCCACCACAGATGAGCACACGTTTGCAGCCAAAACAAGCATAGGCAAATGTACTAGCTTTGCTTATACCTTTCACTGCTGGGCACTATTGGCTTTGCCAAAGCATGTTAACAATGTGCACTCAGCCCCCTCGTCCAGAGGACCCACCTAATATGGCCTTTGGCATTGCAAAACAGAAACTGGGCCAACATTGCTATGGCCATGCAACTAGCTTTTCTACCCCCTGAAACAGCTGTACAAAGTAATTGGCTTTGCAGGTTTCATACAGTCACGTGCATCAATGGTTCCAGGTCATACATGCTTCTATGGTCCCTGACATTAATGAAATTAGTTGGCCCAGACAGTAATGACCTAATATATTAACAAATATGCATGGACCCAGACAGTGAAGAGAATTATTGGGCTGCCATTATGGAACATAACTAGCCTTTGACATATTAAAAATCAGTATATGTATACACAACAAGGGAACCCAAAACGGTATACAAGGACCTTGGGAGTCGATAACTTTAAGGAACAGTGGTCCTTGACAGAGACTTAGTACAAAGAAAAAATCAATATAGACTCGAATCAGTGCTATATTCCTTCTGTCCAGCCGGACAGTAAGATTTCATGATTTTTAAATTTTCAGGATCTGAGAAAACAAATAAAGTGGGACACAGTCTGCGTCCTACACATTACAGTGAACATAAAGAAACGAAAACAAACATTCAGGCAGGGCAAAAGAGCTTGTATGCAGTGTAAACAGTAAAACATGCAAAATGAAAACAAACACCGTTACACTTAGATATCAAATTAAATTGTGTGTACGGTGTAAAGCGAGTCGACGACGTTTCGATCCCTTTGTGGAGATAATGGGATCATCATCAGGACAAAATGAATGCATGCCTGAGAAACATATGGCCTGCGAAAAAATCAAAGATTGGAAAACAGAACAGACGGAAAAGAAATTGAGAATAAACCAATGTAAAAAACATTCCTTAACAACATTGTGCGAACGGCGAGGCTCGAGTGTTGGGGTTCAAAAACTATGAACAGAAGAGGTGGTGATGGGAGTGCTCGCGGTGACTGGAGGGGTGAATTTAAAATCCAAAATGAAACTGAATGACTGCTGTGTGGGAGCTTATCAATCAAGTACTCGTGGTGACTGGAGGGGTGAATTTAAATTCTAATTGAAACTGGGTAACAGCTGTGTGGGAGCTTAACAAGCAAGGTAAACTGGCCGAAATAGGTGAAAAAGCTTCAAGAGGGAACCGGTTTGAAGTAGCGCCAGAGGTCAGCAGTACTCAGGAAAAGGCGCAATACCTGGAGTGAATAGAACCAATTAGAGGACTGGGTACTATCATAATTGGTGTGAAGGGAAAGCTGAGGTAGCAGGACTTACCGCAAAAAACAATGGCGGTTTGGGTAGGCCAGCCGGAAATTCTGGTTTTGTGGGGCGTCGAGGCAAGCCTACAGGAGGAGGGAAGGTGTAAGTCAGGAAAGAAGGATGCTTCTGCGTATTGCGCGGGGACGAGCTGGGTAACAAATAGAGGAAGTTACCTCCAGGAGGTCAATTATTGAGGTCCGGTGCTGGCAAGGGGGACGGACTGCTGATGGGGCCCAGAGTTGAGTGTGAGACTCGGATCGCTAGGACAGCAGCGTAGGCCAGGGGATGGTAGTTTGGTACCTGCGAAGGAACCAGGGAAATAATTAGGTAATGGAGTAGGGGCACGGGGGACAAGGGTGAGGAGCCGGGAGAACGCAACCGCTTAGCTGCGATGCAGGAGGAAGAAAGTATGACCTGGACCGTGGTAGAGTGACCGGTGGAAGGGTTAAGTAACCTAAGATAAGAGGAGCAAGGGAATGGGTTAGAGCGAGGGATTCGAGTGAAGAGAGGGTGCTAACGCTAGGGAAGTGGTCGTTAGCTTACCTGCGGTGCGGTGCCGCGAAGTGTGGCTCGGTGGCCGGGTATTCAGACATTAATGGGCAGCGTCTGCGGGGTTAAATGGCGTGTGAAGATTCACATGGTATAATTGATGCTGGTGGCATGGTGGCGGCCATATTGGGTGAGTATTGTGGTACCTGGTGCACATGCAAGTTATGAAAGAATAAATTTACGTAATTCGGTGAAGTGAGCTCAATGGTGCCCTAGGATTTGAATGTAGCCCAAACGATAAAGCTATCTTTAGCGCAAGAGATCGTCGTTTTGGAGAGGAAGACATATGGCTAGCGTGATATACATGCAGCTAACGACGGAATTATAACATAATGTGATGGGCGCGAGAGAAAATTACGCAGCCACGTACCGGAATAAGGAGGAACCGGTCGTAGCTACAGAGAGACCGTGAAAGTGGCGGCCATCTTGGAGCGGGAGAAGTGTTATTCATAGAAGGAGGGTATAGCAGAAAAAGCATGGAGATAAGTGGACAGACCCACTCAGGGTTTCACAAATAGTAGGCATAAGATCGAGAAGGATGCCTGGTGAGGGGAGCTCAAAATAATTACCGCTGTTCGGCTAATTTGTAGTGAGGCATTGTAAGGATTACAAATACATTTCAAAGGGTGCAATTGAAGGACAAGGTTAGTGAGATCAAAACATAAACAGGCTTTATAGTACAGTTGTCAAGTCTTCATTTCTATTGAGTCCATTTTTGATGCTTTCAGTGCGAAGAATCCATTTAAGTTCTTCCTTATTTAAGAGTTGTCCAATGTCTGCACCTCTTGGTGGGGGTTTTACCACACTGATAACTGTCCATCTTATGTCATCTTTGCTGTGGTCAGCAGTGGAGAAGTGTTCAACAAGAGGGGCGTTTGGAGTTTTGCATCGAATCCGGCTGCGATGTTGGCAGATCCGGATTCTCACTTTTTGAGTGGTTTGTCCAATGTAGAGTTTGTGGCACGGGCATAGAATCACATAAATCACGTTGCAAGTGTTGCAATTGGAAAAAAATTGTGACTTTACTTTAATAGTGAAATCACACACACTGCAGTTGCCACATTTTGCATGTCCTGTTAGAGGGTCTAGTCCCCAGTGTTCATCCAGTGTGGTAGCTTGTCTGGGGTTGGGAAGAGCTGATCTGACAAGGTGGTCCTTTATATTTCGACTTTTGCAGAATGCAAACAGCGGGCGGTCGATTTTCATGGTTCCCGCGTTAAAGATAACTCAATGCTTGAGGATGCACTTCTGGACGGTATGCGAAACAGGTGAGAAAGTAGTTACGCATAACATGCGGTTTTGGTTGGACTTGGGTTTGGGGGATAAGAGAATCTCCCTAGGGCAGTACCACGCTCTTTTGAGTGCAGTGCGTTCAAGTCTGCGGGGATATCCGCATGCAAGAAGCTTGATAGAAAGGAAAGAGGCTTCTCGGAAATAATCTTCTCTGAGGGAACAATTGCGTCTAATCCTTAGGAATTGTGAGTATGGTAGAGAGTGCGCGTGGGTGATTGCTCTCATACCTAAGGAGGGTGTTGCGCTCAGTGGGTTTCCTGTATAAACTCATGATTAATTCACCGTTGGAGTGATGAATGATGAGATCAAGGAATGGGATGGAGGTTCTGTTACATGCAAGAGTGAAATTAAGTCCTTGGCAGTTATTATTGAGCCAATGCAAGAATTGTTTAAGGGTGTTTTCACTGTCATGCCAGATCAGGAAGATGTCGTCAATGTATCGTCTCCACAAGGTAATCCCTGAATGGAAGGGATTGCTTGCAGAGAGGATTTTGGTCAATTCCAAGTAATCCATGAAGAGTATGGCCAGATTAGGGGCGAAGACAGCACCCATTGATGTGCCTTTGACCTGTTGGAAATATTGGTCATTAAAAACAAAGGGGCTCATTACGATGGCGGGCGGAAGCACAACCGCCGTGCTGGCGGATGCAAAAACCACCAGTTACCGCCGGCACGCAGCAGTCCACACGCCCGCCCAATTACGATGCGAAAAGTAGGCCAAACACCGCCGGCAAGCCAGCAACACCGTCCGCCATCAAAGTGCGCCCGTACACGTAGCGGCGCAGCCCAACTGACACACACCGTCCGACGAAACACGTCCCGCCCGGCGCATAAATTACGATGCCGCAAACAAACGGCTCCCACGGCCAAGAGATACCGTACGACAAACCGAAGCGGTAACACGGACGCCGAGCATGGACAACGAAGAAGCGGCTCCCCGAGCATGAATCCAGCACTGCAGGCCCTCCCCATGCTCCTGCTGATGCACCACCAAGGACGCAACGTACCGCGGAGACGCAGGTAGGCACACACACAACAAGTGCACGCAAACAGCGCACACAGTGCAAGGGCGGAAAAAGCGGACAACCCCCACCAGCGCGTGTACACTACACATCCACCATTGCATCCACATATGACACACAGGCCAAATCGTAACATCGCGTAACACATGTGTACACACCACCTGGGACTAGGAACCAACAACCCCGTCACGGCCCCAAAGCGGCGATGACGCCGCCACACATGCGCACAACGCAGAGGCCAACCGCAGCGCCATGCATGCGTCGCACACAGACACAGGGACACAACCAAGCAGCACACACATCAGCCCCACCCCGAACGCACATGACACGTGACAGGCCTGCCACAGACATGTCCCCAACGCCCAATTCACGGACAACACCCAACGCCACACAACCGACGCACACATGTCAGTGAAGACACGCAACAGCAGGACACACCCCAGTGTAACAAACATGGCGTAGCACACAGCGGCGGCAACACCAACTAGGAGAAGCAGGGCTCCTTCGGGAAGAGGAACGCCAGTACCACAATGAAACACCCATACCACCCTGCACATATGAACAAGACATATAAAACGGAACACCAAAGAGCCCGGGGACCGACAACAGGTGGCCCAAGAATAACATTCACACACAAGGCCCAACGCAGAGCGGAAAGGCAGCCTGCCGCCCACACAAGGGAGAGCAGACAGCACTGAATGACCTTCCATTCCAACTCCGAAACCACAGCCCTACCAAAGAAGCCGGTGAATACAGCCATTGTCCAAGAATAGACCAACACAGGCTTGCCGAGGAGACCGACCACAGGGCAGATAGCGCATATCACAGAAGCACACAACGGACGGGGAAGAAAGAAGAAAACACTCCCCCATGTCGGCCACATGCAAGTTAATTGGAAGGAGTCACACATCACTGACCTTGAACTGTCTGAGAAGCATGTGGGAAGAGGGCCCGTGTCCTCCAAACAAGCCAACAGAACACAAGTCCTGTCTCCCTACGACTACACAGAGCTCACAGCAACCTCGGAGCGTGCACATTGCAGACTGCACACACAGCCGGAGCATGCCACCACAACGCACCGCTGCGAAATGGCAACCGCAACACACCTACCCAACTACGCCGAACAGCTCAAGCTGTACAAAACCAACCTGTTTCATACATTGGGATGCGATCTCCTGTCCCTGCTGAACGTAAGTTACCGACTGACTTACCGCATCACATTGTTCAGCTGCGTCATGCCCGTCTTCTACTGTCGGAGGTGTCCCTACCAGCATCCCGTGGAGATATGCCTCTCCAACCCGGCATGTCTGAAGGCGGACCTGTTACCACTACTCCTCCCTCTGGACGCACACAACAGGGCCTGCTCTGCCTATGGGGGCATGGCGTATGTGGCCAACATCGCACCCGCACTGAAATGGGACCACTGTGCCTCCACACGACGGATCATCGAGAACAGCTACATCGAATGTCACCCAGCATGCCCCATCATGGTCCTCCAAGGGACAACTTACGAACAACACCTTGACAGCCACCATCCGCTACATTGGCTGGCAAACATGTACACCACCAATGACATGGAAGCCCTGCTGGACGGCATCGCATACCTGACAACCTGTAAATTCGTCGGACCACAACGCAGGTTCCCCGATTGACCTATGATGTCCAACCCCGCACCCATGCTTAGCTTCCGCACGGACTGGCCAGTCACCACCACAACAGCCATACCAAACGACCGGCAACTGTAACCACACCATCAACGACATCGCCATGACATCGGATATGACCGGGACATGCACACTGTTCCCCATCACATCCAGGAACACTGCATGCATCGTGGGAGGCAGTGGCATGGGCTCTGTGTATCGCACCCACATGGACGGAACTGCACGAACAACCAGGACACGACATGGATCCAGCGCCCATGGACACACACACCGCTCAGTGGACATGAATAGGTCGCCTGGAGTCTGTGGGTGCTGCACCCCTCCCACCCCCGCCCCGGGAATCCCATACCAGGACCTTTGCATGGACGACAAGTGCATACAACAACAACACGACCCCAGTGACTGTGACATGTCCAGTAACCACCACAGTGCAACAACAAGTGGCACGCCACTGCATGCACGCAAGCACATGCCCTGATGTCATCTCACATGCACGCGTGCATGAGGAACAACCGCAGCAAACCTGTCACATGGAACTGAGATGGACTGTGCCCATGATGCCAAGCGGTCTGGTAGGCTACATGTATACCGTCTGTGTCAAAGTCCGCAGCTCCGCAGCTATACGTAAATGTACATTAGCACAGCCTTGGCCAAGCAGATGTCACTCTGAAGCCCACATCCCACATGCAACAGCTAATCACATGTAACCCCACACCCTATCCCATTTGCAATCATGCTCAGTATATCCTCAACATGTATTCCGCTGCCAGTAGTGTCCACTATACTGAATCACAGAGGACAGAAGACTCAATATAATGTTTGAAACCAAAACTGTCTCCTCTGACTCATTTCACAAGTACGAATGAGAGAGGATGAGAGTATGTGAAGTACACGGCAGTCGTGACATGACCATGTAGTCCACTGGTATTGGATGTCAACGCAAATGAGTAGCACAACTGTGGAAGACACACATGTGTCGTGTGAAGTCGTATGGACGCAGTGCTCAGGTGGGTGGGTGTGACGGGTAGATGCGCACATGCCAAGTTGGAGCACGCCGTGTTGGGAGGGGTCATGAACAGTACACCACCGCTTCCCTGGGCATTGTGAGAGGACACCTGTCAGGGGGAGTGAACACGTGTGTGCACAGCAGCCGGGCACACGTACAAAGCGGTACCAGGCGCACCTCAGCCCACCCTCTGTGGACAAGCTGGATCCTGTTGTGCGCCCGCCATGCCCCTTGACAAGGCACACACAGCCCCAGTCGACCAGGTGTAACCCCAACATAGTCAATCCGCACAGGCGATACAGGGCACGGGATGGCAGTGGAGCATGGTGTGTGAGAGGTCTCCTCGCGCTCCTCCTGGTCATATCACGCAGGCAATAGAACCTCAACGTCTAGCATGGCACAAGTCAAATGGAAGTGTAGGGGGACGCACCACAGCACGAGCAGCACTGACGTCACGGGAGGTGGCTCGCACCATCCCATCCATTGCCCATCATACCAACCACGCCACATGCCATTGCGACTAAGTGCAAGCGCGTGCGCCACCACCCCCGAGCCCTCCCCAGAGAGGCCAAAGAGTGAATGTGTGGGCCATCAGCCACAGACGGACGCGGCCTGGCCGCAAGGGCAGCCACAGCCACTGGGTGTCGCAGGTGGCGGATCCGGAAGGCGAAGACTGTGATGCATAGTCCATGCAGGCCGGGTCTCCATTTGGGGCACCATGCAGGTGGACGGCGTCCCGCCACACATCATACCCTGAGACAGCCCACTCGTGCAACTGGACCCACACATACACTCCTTGCCCTCTCTGGTGCGAGCTTGGGGCTGCCTGTGCAAGCGCTAGCCTCGCAGGTGAGCATGCATATTGGGGGAGCGAGGGGAGGACATGAGGGCTGGGGCGAAGATGACTGTATCACTGTCAGTTAGTACAAGGGATGACCCAGATGTGGAAAGGAAGAGACGTGTCCCGTGTGTACTGCAACTAGTCGCCAATCCAACTACCCCCCATGTCCGGAATGTAAGCCCGCACCTAGGCCCGCCCATCCGCCACATCGAACATACCACCAGCACGACAACCTTCCCATTCGAAACACTGACTGGGGGTGGCGACCAGTGAACAATCATGTGTAGCCTACCCACGCGTACATGTGGGCCCTCCATGATCCATGTCACCTGCGGCAAAGTCATGACATGCACAATGAGGGAAGTGAGGAGAGCTGTCCGCCCCACGCGCAGAAGGTGCATCAGCTCCACAGACCCAGCAGCGAGTCCAGCAGGGGTCACATGTGCAGGGGCAGCTGTGCCTGGTGTGAAGGCACATGCATATAGACAGCACATCGACCAATGTGTAGTCTGCCCACATCTACAGTCCATCATCATGCGGACATAGGAATTTAACACAGGGCAACACATCTTAGTTGGTGCACCCACCGTGACCAACAATGCGCAATCATCGACGTACCCGCCCTGTGCATGGCCCCCCACCCAACGGAGCCACATCCAGTGCCACCATCCCACACACACAAGCCTTCCACGGAACATGCTGTGTCCAATGGTCAGTACAGAGTCAGCGCCCATCTGGTGGATCCTGAACAGGAGACACATGCACACACATGCCAGCTCCCACTATGTACGTCTGCCACCTGGCACGTGCAATGTAACCTCTCACCTGTGACGTGTGACTGCAAGCACACAGCCGTCTTGGCATGGGGCTGTCAATGTGGACACCTGTCAATGTTTCGGGAGGTGTGATCCGTACAGTGCTGTACATAGGGTGCAGTGCTGACACCTACTACTGTCTCATATCCCCTCGTGCCACAGGTCCCACTTGTTTTGGCCGCTCAGCCTGTGCCCACATCGTCGTCGTCGTGTGCCATACTCATCCAGCCGCGGAAGCAGTTCCATGCTCAGCAGACATTCATGTTGCCGTGGCGTTGCCGCTTGACGGATATGCAGTCAGTCCCCATCAGCACGCCCCGCAAGTCATTGGGGCCTAGATCCCCATGTGCATGCACATGGCAGTGGTTTGTATCACTAGCCATTGCCATTGTTGGGAGACCTGTGTAAGTGTATTGTGGCCGTGCCGTCCCAGCTTGACAGCTGGGCTGTGGCTCATGTGCTTGCTCAGTCATGTCAGTGATGTGTATGCGAAATTGCTATGTGTCGTGTTGCTTTGACATGTGTCCTCTGCCATTGTCCCTAGGCGGAGACCGAACATTGACCGCCCATACCAATTGCTGGCGGACATGGACGATACAGAGGTTATTAGGAAGTTTCGGCTGGACAGGCCAACCCTGCATCGACTGTGTGCCATGTTAGAACCCCATCTCCGTCCCCGCAGGGTGTATCCGACTGCTGTCACCCCCACGGCTAAGGTGATGGCCGCCATGCATTTCTTCGCCACTGGGTCATTCCAGCACACAGTGGGCATTGGAGGAGGGATGTCCCAGCCCATGTTCAGCAAGGTACTGAGGGATGTACTGGCAGCCATGATGCTGTACCGAAACAGGTACATCCGCTTCCCCAGGGCTCGTGAATTGGCGGCAGTGAAGGGTGCATTCTATGCCCTTGGCAGAATCCCACACGTCGTTGGAGCCATTGACTGCACACATGTCGGCCTTGTTCCACCACAGGCCACTGAGCACCTGTACCGCAACAGGAAGCACATGCACTCCCTGAATGTGCAAGTGGTGTGCCTTGCGGACATGGTGATCACCCACGTGTGTGCAAAGTTCCCAGGCTCGGCCCATGACGCACACATAATGCGCAACAGCATCTTGCCACGACTGATGTCCAATATGCAACAGGATCGTGGCTGTATTGTCGGTGAGTATGTGGAGTGGTGTAGCGTGCTGGTTGTGCGATGCTGTCCCCTGTCCAGTTGGAATAGCAACGGTTCTCTGTGTCCCTCACACCCAGGTGACTCTGCGTACCCGAATGGGGCATGGCTGCTCAGTCCATTGAGGAATCCTCGCACCCCAGCAGACGATCGCTACAATGAGGCACATGGGAGGACCAGACGTGTGGTCGAGCGTACCTTTGGCCTCCTCAAGTCCAGGTTCAGGTGCCTGGACCGCACCGGGGGTGCGCTGGCGTACTCCCCACAGAAGGTGTGCCGGATAGTGGTGGCGTGCTGCATGCTGCACAATCTGGCCATTCGGAAGCAGATCCCCCTCATCGTGGATGACGGAGATCAACCAGGGCCCCAGCCCGCAGACCAGGACAGCTCGAGTGAGGAGGACAGCGGAGAGGAGGAAGCTGGTAATGTGCGGCAGCAGCTCATCGCCCGCTACTTCACTTGACGGTGAGTGTCCATGTACGACGGCTGATGTGGCTGTATCTGTGCAGGTGTGTGTGTGCTGTGTCAGGGTGGCCGTTTGTTCACTGCGTGCTGTGTGTCAACGCTCCATGGCCAGGGTAGTATGCCACTGTTGGTGGCTGTGGCATTGTGCCCTATTGCTCTGTGCGATGTGTGTACATTGCTTGTAGTTGTTGACATGTACTGTGTGATGGGTGTGTGACACACTCATTGAATGTGCTCCTGTTCTGTCTCCCACCCCTAGGTCCCTACAGGCCCTCCGGATTCCATTGCCATGCCACGCATCAGGTGCCTTTCCGCCCAAGGTGGCCGTTGTATTCCGTACAAATAAAACACAGGGCACAAACAGCAGTTAGTGTAAAAGGTGCATTTATTTCAAACTGTGACATGTGATTGTGTGTAAGGTGATGACAAAAGTGGTGCGTGCAGTGACAATGAGCTGTCGGTCATGGCTGCGTGATGCTCAGGGTGTACCCACTGGTTCTATGTCCATAGTCCAACACACACATGCCATCCAGATGGCTGTGTGGAGTGGGATCGTAGTCCAAGTCAATGCAGTGGCTGGTCAAGGAAGGCTGGCGGAAGGCTGGCTGGCTGCCTCACTTGCGTTTGGAGCGTGCGAAGTCCTCCCGGGAGATCTGTTTCCACTTCGGACGGCCCCTTCCACGCTTGCGAGGGGGTGCCTGCTTGCGACATGCTGGTGGTTGAGGTGTGCTCACTGGCTGTGGACGCAGGGGAACTGGACACTGCTGCTCGACCCTGCGCCCCGGCAGGTGGTGGCGGAGGGGGAGCTGCTGTCCCTGGCTGTGACCTCACCGCCACCACCAGCTGGCCCATGAGGTCCACGAGTTGGCCCATACGGGCGTCCATGGACCTCAGCACCCCCAGCACCTCACGCGTGTCTGAAGCAGACCGGACCCATTGTCCTTGGGCCTCTTCATAGGCCCCAAGGACTCTGGCCATTTGAGGCAGGGCATGGCTCCCAGGGGAGGCTGGCGTTTCCCTGACCCTGCTCCTCCTACCAGTCCTGCTGCCACCGGCCTGCCCACTAGCCACATTGCTCACCACGGTCCTCGCTGTGGCTCCCAGGGTGGATCCAGTCGGCCGGGCCACCACCTGCGCTGGGGCTGGTGCCAGCGAAGACGTGGTGGTGGTGGCGGCGGTGGTGGTCGGTGCGGCGATGGTGGCGGTTGCGGCAGTGGTAGTGGCCACAATGACCGTGGGTGTGGCCGCAACGACAGTGGCAGCAGGGGGCTGGGAATGTTCAGCAGCCCTGGATGATGGGTTGGTGGGTAGGAGGGGTCCTGGGGAGTGGCTGGGCCCTGCCACACCAGATGGGCCTGCTTGGTGGTCCGTGTCCGAAGAGGAGGACAGATCCTCCAGATCCGTGTGTCCTCGTTGGGGGCTTGAAGGCTGGCTGTGCTGGCTGCTGGCTCCATCCCCAGCATCCAGCAGTTCGTCACCTGTGGAGAGAATGAGATTTGTTATTGTGTTGCACCTGGCGAAGTATGTATTTGTCGTCTGACATTAACAGTTCGTGCAATCTCGTACATGGGTTTCCCGGAGGCGTGTGTGTGGCTGTAGCATCTGTAGTTGTGTGTGCTTGGCAATGGGACTGTGTGCTGTGCACATGTGGCATGGGACGGATTGGCCATGCCGATGGGTGTGTTGCTGTGCCCCTACTTATTGTGACTCTGGTGTATGCGGGCTCCTGGCCCATCCTGGGTCTGGTTTGTACTTTGCTTTTGGTGTTCAGATGGGACGCTTAGGAACGCATATGGCAACATGGGGGCCATGCCCCAGATTCGCATTTGGGAGGGAATATGCTTTTGGGGTTCAAATGGAACGCTTAGGAACGCATATGGCAACATGGGGGCCATGCCCCAGATTCGCATTTGGGAGGGAATATGCTTTTGGGGTTCAAATGGAACGCTTAGGAACGCATATGGCAACATGGGGGCCATGCCCCAGATTCGCATTTGGGAGGGAATATGCTTTTGGGGTTCAAATGGAACGCTTAGGAACGCATATGGCAACATGGGGGCCATGCCCCAGATTCGCATTTGGGAGGGAATATGCTTTTGGGGTTCAAATGGAACGCTTAGGAACGCATATGGCAACATGGGGGCCATGCCCCAGATTCGCATTTGGGAGGGAATATGCTTTTGGGGTTCAAATGGAACGCTTAGGAACGCATATGGCAACATGGGGGCCATGCCCCAGATTCGCATTTGGGAGGGAATATGCTTTTGGGGTACATGCTGTGAGCCATGGGTGCCGAACGTGACATGTGTTGTGGCAGCATGACAGTGCATGGTTTGAGGTGTGTGCATGCTTGACATGGCCTGCATATTTGCTGTCTGTTGTGATTACTGGACATGGCATTGGACGCATCGTTATGAGTGAGTGATGGTTGTGTGCCAGCCAACGTATTGCAGTTGTCCCATCTCCTTGGTGTGCGTGCTGCCCTGTGCCATGTGCATCACTGCAGTGCTCGGGGGTGTGTGGCCCATGTTGTGTGTTGTTGCTCACAGTGTGTCGTGCGCTTCATTGACTTCTGGCACATGGTTGGTCATGGGCATGTATCTTAGCGTGACTGCTGTATGTGTGGCAGCTGTGCGGATGACATGCCTTTCATGAGACTGGGGCTGACGGATGGGATGGATGGTATGTTGTATGTGCATGGTGTGTCTGTGTGTTTGATCGGTTCAGTGGTGTTCGTGTGCATTTATGTTGTTCCGCTCTGTTGCGTCTAGTGTTGTTTGTCTTACATAGGCGTAGTTGTGGGGTGTGTGGTTGACAGGCAGTAGGGGCTACATGGACAGGACTTCAATGGTGTTTCGGTTGTGTGTGATGAGTTGCACAGTGGCTGCCGTGTGGTACTATATTCAGTGTGGCTTGTGCATGCAGACGTGGCTCCTTGGGTGTTGCTATGTCTGTGATGGGTCATGTGGGGTGTGAGTCTGTTGTTCATGTCCGTGTGCACATTGTTCACTTGTTCGTGACGGTGGGCGGTGCTGCGTGTTCGTCTGCTACGTGACATGTCCCATGTGTTGGTCGTGTTCTGGTCCTCATGCCTCCAGTAATCCAGCCCTGTCCAGTTTCCCACCTGCAAGTTGTTCGTGCGTGCACTGTACTGGATGCCACATGGCTCTAAGCGGGGGTGCTCCATGTTGCAGGTCTGTGGGGGTGGGGGGGTGTTGTGGGTCGTGGGGGTGGCTGGACACCCACTGACACCGATTGCTGTGGACCGTGATGTCTGCCTTTCGGCTGTCGTTGTGCACTGCGGTGGCTGACACGTGGCTGTGGGGTGTGGGGGATGCTCCTCCTTGCTGTGCTGTGGGACTAGGGGCCTGGTGTGTGTTGTACTTGGGCTGTCCACCGTCCCACCCACTGCACTTTGTGTTCCTGCCACTTACCTGTTACTTGTCGGTTAGTGCAGCTGTGGCGGACACATGGGTGTGGTGGGTGCTCGTTGTGGCGCTTCTGGCATATTTGGGGACCTGTTGGTGGTTACGTGGCTGGCTGAGTGTACACATGTCCCCACGTATCTTACAGTTGTTCGGTTTGGGCTGTGTGTGGTGGTGTCTGTTGCATGTGTGTGTGATGTGTTGTGTATTGTGTGCTGGACATGGGGGTGTTTGTCCCTGGGAGCTGTGGCATGGTGGTAGTGCATGTGAGTACATAGCGGTGTGCTGGTATACATTAGTTTGTACTTACCAGCCTCCACTCCCCTGCTAATCCGGCGAGGATCTCCGGATGTATTATGACTCGCACCTTCTCCTCCCACGCTTTGAAGGTCTTGAAGAGCGCGGGATTCCCTCCGCCAGTGACGGCAGCCAGCTCTCTGTTTTTGCCCTCCTTCTTCTTGACCAGGCTCTTGACGTCATTCCAACGTTTGTTTATTTCTCCTCTGTTCCTGGGCAGGGTCCCGACTGCATTGACCTGGTCTACGATCCGGTTCCACATTCTGTTTCTGGTGGCTAGTGGTGTGTGCTGGACCATGTTCCCATAGATTTGTGGGAACACCTTGATGATCTCGTCGACCATGACCGTCAGCTCAATGGGCGTGAACTTGGGCATTCTTTGTGGTGCCATGGTGTTTGTGGTGCTGGTGCGGTGTGTGTTGTGTAATGTGCAGGGGGTTTGTGGTGCAGGTGTTTGGTGGTGGTGGTGGTGGTGGTGGTGGTGGTGGTTGTGATGTGTGCGTTTCTGTGGTGTGCTGCTGTCCTTGCTGTGTCACTGTGTCCTCTCCTCTCCTCTCTGGTTTGCAATGTTGCAAGGGGTTGTGGTCTGTGGGAGTGCTGCTTTTGTACTTACCTATGTGGGTGTGTCCTCATGGTCTGTTGTTTTCAGGTGTGTTGTGTCTGGGGTTCTGGCCTTTGTAGTTTTTGTTTGTCCGGGGGTGTTTTCGGGATGTGTACTGTGCTTGTGTATTTGTGCGTGCCTTGCTGTGTGGACTTGTTGGCCATGTTGTGTGCTATTGGTTTTGTGAGCGGATGGTTTCTGTGCAGGTACGTGGGCGCCATGGCTTCTGCCGTGTCGATTCTCATCGGCGTTGTTTGCGCTGGCGGGCGGTATATTTGTAGTTTTCCCGCGCTCATGGCGGTGCGATCGTAATTTCACGTGCGGTGTGTCGGCCGTGAGGGCGGGCGGTTTTGTGTTGTCGTGCGTGTTTCCGTCCGTGGCGGGCGGTTTGACTCCGACTCGGACGTTGGCGGGCGGTATTTTGTGTGATTTTTCCGCCGATGGCGGTTTTCGGTTTGTGTAATCGTAATGGCGTGGTCGGTGTTCAGACAGTGTGTGCGGGCGGATTTTTGCCGCTTTCATGCCTGGCGGATTTTTTTACGCCGGGTATCGTAATGGGCCCCAAAGAAGTTTCTCGTCAAGTATATTTCAAGAAGTTGTAAAATAAAAGTGGTGTGTACACCATGGGGGTGCGCATTTGAGTTGAGTGTATGTTCAATAACTAGTAGTGCGTTAACCTGAGGAATATTCGTATAGAGGGATTCGACATCCATTATACAAAGGATGTCTGAATCGGTATTGAAGGGGTGATGCTCGGTAAATAGACATAATATCGATCTTTTAATATCGAATTGTACTAATATCGAATTTTTTATATCGATATTACCATTATATCGAAGTAATTAATATCGATGTAAAAAAAATATATTTTTTTTTTTTAAATATCGAAGTATAAAATATCGAGTCAAAAATATCGTTAGTAGAAAATATCGTTTTTTAGTGTTGTTGAAAATATCAAAAAAATATATATAGAATGTGTAAAATATCGTTTTCTGTAAATATCGAAATAGTATTTATTGATATTAAATTATTAATTATTTTATTGTATTAACATTTGTATGAAATTGTATTAAAATAATTATTGTAAGATATATTTTAGGAGCGGGATGTTGGGTTATTAGGGGATAAGGGTGGGGAGTGTTTTAAAAATATTAGTATAACATTACACATTAAACTAAAATTTAGAAATGTGAAATTAATTAAAAATAAGAAATTTTAATTTAAATTCAAAATTATATTTTTGTTTTAGGAACGGGATGTTGGGTTATTAGGGGATAAGGGTGGGGAGTGTTTTAAAATATTACCATAAAATTACACATTAAATTAAAATTTAGAAAATTGAATTTATTTAAAAAATAAATTTAATTTTAAATTAGAAATTATATTTATTTTTTAGGAGCAGGATGTTGGGTTATTAGGGGATAAGGGTGGGGAGTGTTTGAAAAGTATTACCATAAAATTACACATTTAAATAAAAATTAGAAATTTGAAATTATTTTAAATTTAGAAATTTAAACCTAAATTTAAAATTTAAAATTTTGTTTAGTAGAGGGATGTTGGGTTTTTAGGGGATAAGGGTGGGGGTGTTTTAAAACAAATAATATAAATTTTAAAAATAAATTAAATTCAGAAAATATTTTATAATTAGAAATTTTATTTTAACTTTGAAAAAACAAAAGTTGTTTTAGAAGTGGGATGTTGGGTCATTAGGGGATAAGGCTGGTTATTTTATTAGAAAAATTAATTTACATTAATCACATTAAAATTGAAATTCATAAGTTTTTTTTAGGAGTGGGGTGTTGTGTTATTAGGGGAAAATGATGAGGTAGTTAAAATAGTAGATTATAAATCTTTAGTGTCCAGCATTTTCCCAGACTCAATAATTACTGGAGTTTGAATAGTAATTTATATATGTTTAGTGTCCAGCATATTCTCTGAATTAATACTGACTGGAGTGGGAATAGTAATTTATATATCTTTAGTGTCCAGCACCTTCCCTGACTTAATATTGGGTGGAGTGGGAATAGTAAATTATATATCTTTAGTGTCCAGCACCTTACGTGACTTAATACTGACTGGAGTGGGAATAGTAATTTATATATGTTTAGTGTCCAGCACCTTCTTGGACTTAATATTGGGTGGAGTGGGAATAGTAAATTATATATCTTTATTGTCCAGCACCTTCCCTGACTTAATACTGACTGGAGTGGGAATAGTAATTTATATATGTTTAGTGTCCAGCACCTTCTTGGACTTAATATTGGGTGGGGTGGGAATAGTAAATTATATATCTTTAGTGTCCAGCACCTTACGTGACTTAATATTGACTGGAGTGGGAATAGTAATTTATATATATTTAGGGGCCGATTCCGATTCGGGCCGGAAAACGTACCGACCGACTCGGTACGGGACTTCAATCTGACCGACACGTACCGGCGTCGCCCGACCTGGGTAGTACAATGAAATGCATGTGAATCACGACCGACTTGTACGGAACACAAGCCGAACGACCGAACCGGACGGAAAGAAGCCATCCGGCCGGAAAACCACGCGAATCGAACCGACCGACAAGCACCAGGAATGAACCCGAACGAAACGTACCCGCGAACTCCGACCCGCGCAGTACGATGCAATGCGTGGAAACCAGACCAAGTCGCACGGAGCTCAAGCCGTACGACCGACACGCATACAAAAGCCAACACTCGGAGATCGATGCGATGCGTACGCCGCACATGAAACCTAGCAGAAACACAGCGTGAACGACTCGGAGAAGCTCGCACGAGACAACTGCAGCGTCCCACTTGGTCAGAAGAACGTCTCCTACATGCACAAAAAATACAAAGGGAAAAATACAAAAAAAAAGGGCCAAACAAGCAATGACAAAGTAAATAAATACAGGGAAAAAAAACATGGAACAAGGACACACCCCCAACTCCACCCATATAAAGGCCACAAATCCCTACCATGATCCTTTGCAAATTCAACTGACCTGCCAGCACAGAACACCATCAGACAGCAACCACAGACACACTCACAGCTCATCCATCACACAAGCCCCACACCATTAGCACCTCAACAAATAGCACCCTCACATACACCCAGCAAAACCTACACCCACACACCCTCACTTGCACACCCACGCACACATCAGCAATACATGTATC